>CAUYLG010072916.1:0-10105 GCA_963573385.1 Cacajao melanocephalus
TCAAACCTTTTTTCAAGGTTCTTAGTTTCTTTGCTTTGTGCTAAAACATGTTCTTTTAGCTTAGAAAAGTTTCTTATTATCCACCTTCTGAAGCCTGATTCTGTTAATGGATCACACTCGTTCTCCATCAGGCCTTGTTCCCTTGTTGATAAGGAGCTATAATCCCCTATAGAAGGAGTGGCACTCTGATTTTGAGTATTCTCAGCCTTTTTACGCTCGTTTCTTCCCATCATTGTGAGTTTATCCACCTGTCGTTTGTAATTGCCAACTTTCAAATTAGGTCTCTGAGTGGACGTCCAACTTGTTGATTCCCAGCGCCGAAATCTGAGCAACCCACTGTGCCGACCAAAACAGCAGCATTAAGATTCGTGGTGCTTTTCTGCCTGGGAATCTCCAGTCTGGCTTCCCTCTTGAATCCCTTTTTCAATCAGGTAAATAGGCGAGTCTGCCTTCCCGGAGCTCCAAACATCGACCAAAAGGGGACCGAGTCCTGTTTACTCTGCACTGAGAACCGCCGCGCGGAGGCACTGGTAAAACCGCCATGCTGGCAAAACCGCCATGCCGGCCGCGAGTCGCGCTGGCGACCTGTGGGGCTCCTCTGCTGGGAATCTCCTGGTCCGTGGGCAACAAAAATTCATCTGTAAGTGTGGCGTCCTCTCGTTCTGTGCACTTTCTCTGGGAGCTGCAATCCTGAGCTGCTAGTAGTCAGCCATCTTGGATCTCTCTCCTCTATTTTTTATTTTAAACAAATCAATTATTAACTCATGGCCATAATAAAGTGGGTATAACTGATGTTTACATTTTTAGTGAGCATTTTTATATATGAGTATATTTTGCCATCATTACAAGGAGCTGAATATTTTACTATGTCAAATTTATAAAATATTCTAAATGCCATCAAAATAATCTGAATATTAATTGATAGCTTTTTGGCTGTCTTCTTCAAGACCCAAGACAATTTAGTGAACTATGAGAAAAATTGGACTTATGATTTAATAGCTATTCCCAGCTGGGAGGATTAAAAGTGTTTTGAATATTATCATTTTTAATAAAATCTACCGGGGAAATCCTGAGATTCGCAGGTGTTATGAAGACTTCTTAGATGCTTTTGTTTATTGCCAGAAATTCTGGCATCTTGATTTTACTCTCCTCCTCTTTCTTTTTAATCAATATCTTACACAGGCATTGAATTATGTGTGCTATCACCACCTCTTCCACTTGATTGTGAACTTTAAAAGAATTGGATATTTGATAATTTATTTTTGTATTTACCTGAATGTCTACCATTTTACTTTGCTCAGAGAAGGTGTTTAATCCATGTCTGTAGAGTTAAGTCATTAAGTGAATCTTTGGTTGGCCAGGTTCAACAATGTGATAGTACTGTTCCAGTGAAGGAATAAAAAATGGAAGTTGCATGGAAAAAGATATTGATTTAAATAATGGGACAAAAATGTACACAGAGCATAGGTAAATATAAGAATACATCTTTTAAAAAATATATCTGAAATTTTACAATAATTTAATGCCTTCAAGGTCCTTGACAGACACTTTTAAATAATACAAGAAAGATATTGATTTTTAACCAACAAGGGATTTGATTAGTGCCTGTTCTTCTTAAGATTAGAGCAACACCTTAAATTCAAAGAATTTTCTCTCATAAAAACCTTTTTAAAGAAAGATGTAGGCCTTTTGAAGCTCATCCATCCAAGCACTTGAGGTTGAGATGCATTAGCAGGTTGGAAAGTTAACTTTTTTTATGGATAGAGAAAAGATGAAAAAAAAATTGACTGAAGGAATCCAAGTAGAACTAAATACGTTAATTAGAGGAGAAAGTTAAAAAAACAGAGTGCAGAAGGGTCACCTAGGTCTTGGGATCAGCATCAGGATTAACCATGCAGAGGAATTTAACTTATCTGGGAAATCCAGCTGAGATTTGACAGCTCTCTCATTATCTCATTGTGTTTGCTCATCCAGCAAAGGTACTGGTTCATTATAATTTTTTATAACATTGAGATGAAACATTATAAGATTTAACTCTCGATATAACACCTATTCAAATTGCTATATTTCCTGGCTTACTTGTTTCTCTTGAGCTTCTTGCCTGCTAGGAAAAATTCAAGTTCCTTGAGGGCAAGACTTGCATACATACGCAGGCACACGCGCGCGTGCACACACACACACACACACACACACACACAGAGAACATTTATTTATTTATTTATTTGCTCTAAGTCAAACTGTATCCAACTGTATTAAAGGTATTTTTCGTAAACAATCATGGCACAAACACACACACACACAGAGAACATTTATTTATTTATTTATTTGCTCTAAGCCAAACTGTATCCAACTGTATTAAAGGTATTTTTCATAAACAATCATGGTGTTTCAGGTAGGACATGGACAGACAATTGTTAACAGTATGCAACAACTTTCAAACTCCCTTCTTCAATGGGCTACCAAAATCAGAAAGCCACTATAAAATGCAGTGAAGTCTTCGTTTGATGCTCTAAACAGGAAAATTTAGAATGAGGGTGGGCATTTCCCATTTAGCATGTTGTTTAACAACTTTTCCCAAGCTGACCCTGACTTTTCAGGAAGTGAAATGAAACTGGCAGAATTTATCTAAAGACCTACAATCTAGAAGTGGAATCGCTGTTCTTTGGTGGGGCACCATCTCCCTGTAAAGTCCAGATTGCTTGGCATACTGGTAACCAATTATTGAGAGTCAGGACCCAAAAGGTGACTGGGTTTAGGGGAGTTAAGCCTATGCTGAAGGTGGAAAGAGAGAAGAAATATTAAAGTGAATTTGTTTTTCTACACCACGAGCATTTGTGCCGAGTTGGATGTGTGTGTCAATGTCAGGGAATTTCTCCTTCTGGGAGCCAAGAGGAAGTCTCAAAACTAGAAGGGAAAGGTGTTTTCCCCACAATCAATCCAGCTTCAGTGACATTCTGTTAGTGGCATATGACCCTTCCCAAAAACAACAATAAAGTGTTCTGTGAGCTAACATCATGGCTTAAATCCTGCATTTTTATAAAACTTGAAAAAAAATAGTATTTCAAATTGTACAGTCACCAGAAGTCCATAGTTGTTCAAAAAAATGCACACACCACTTGTCATCTCACAGCACCTTTAGCTTTCTGTGCCTGGTCTGTTTCGACATCCTTGTTTATTGTAGTTATTTCCATCCTTACAACAAACGTTTTTATCTTTTTCCCTTTGTATAAACATTCTCCCTTCTTTGTAGGGGCCTTTTCTGGCTTGGGCTCTAGCTTTGGAGAAGGAGGTCTAGCAGACAACCTTGTGGATCTTCTCTGTGGTCCATCCTTAACCTTGGTCCATCCTCCAGCCTTTCTCTTGGGTGTGGTGACAACAGTCATAGGCACTGGCTGCAGGGATGTGGCTACATGTGAGGTTTGGTGGCTACACGTGAGGTTTGGTGGGTCCAGAAGTCATTCTCACTTTTTCACACTGCTTGTGTGGCATTTAAAAGTATTCTTCAATGTTGATTAAAGTGGAATGTTTCTTCTATTTCTTACAGATTTTCTATTTGGTTATTTACAAGTTGTTATTAGGTGGATATGAAGTTCAGTGGTTATAAAAATTTGTTAGAAGGAACTGTCCTGAACTGAACTGTTTAGAAGACACTGAATGTTTTCCCTGAATCAGTTAGTTCAGGTGGGGGACTGCGGCAATGAAGAAGGGTCTCATTACAGCTACTGATTTGTTTTCCCCTCACATCAAACAGTTTTTTGTACTGACATGAACTTTACCCTAATCTCAACTAGGTGGGCTGCAAATCTGAATGATTCACAGCCATTTATCAATAAGTCTGAATAAGCAGCTTAGTATCATGACTCTGGGTCAATAATATAATGTTTGTAGAGGGACAACACATTATCAAAGTCAATAATCAGACTTATTAAGCAATAAGGTGAAGTTTAAAACTGATTTAAAAATTCCTAATTCCTTCTCTCATTTATTAGCTTCTCCTAAATGTTCCAAATTTGAAAACTAAAATATGTTTTGTGTACTCTTAAAAGTTTAATATATTCCCCAACCCCCCATATTTTAACTGAAAGAGCCAACTGAGAGGCAGATATATTGACTTATTAATAAATCATCATGATTAATAAATCAAAATCATTTATTATTTTAAAAAGTCTTGCCATGCTACTCTGTGAAAATTATTTATAACACAAAACTGACTTTGGAGAACTAGCTAAGCCTTTCCTTCTAACTTCTCTGCTCCAGTAAGCATGTTGTAAGATTCCAACCTAGTAGTAAATTAATGATAGACGTTGAAATAACAATCTTTAAAAATTAGGTACTGAAATAAATGAATAAAAAAGTTCTGTGGTCTAAATGATATCAGCAATTTTCAAATTTATACTCTTAAATTTTTAGAATGATCAAGAAAATAAAAGCTTATTTTCTTTTTAGTGATAATTCCTTAAATTAAGAAAATAAATACTGTTCATAGAAAAAATAAAATTATAAAGAATAAAACTAAATGGACTACTCATTCTGTGTTAAGAATATAACTTGGTATAATTTTTTATTTTAAATTGATGCATTATAATTGTATATATTTATGGGGTACAAAGTGATGTTATGATTTTTTAAATACAATGTGGACCAGAGTAGGCTTCCTGAAAAGTGTCTCGGAATGCTGGGGAAGCTGGATATGCAACTCCAGGTCTCTTTTCCTCTTGGAAAATACATGGGCTTACAGGAATCCTCTCCATGTGGCCTTGTGTCTATTTTGGGGGAGAGGGAGGGGTGGTACCATCAAAGTGAAACCTTCTGATGCAACTTTCATCTAGTTCTGTGGTCCATGAAGGTGTCCACATGGACATTTTATATATATACATATGAATATATATTTACATAAGTATATATAAATATATATTTTTAAATTTCATAGATACTGCCTATTACTCTGTAAAGATGTTATACCAAGAGAATTAAACTTGTACAAGATGGCAGAATAGGAAGTCTTAGGCTTCACTATTTCCTCCCAACAGAAAGTTTAACTAGCAGCTATCCACAAACAAGAAAATCTTTGTGAAAACCCCAATGCTTGAGAACAAGCCTTGACCAAATATTTTAAGTAGTTAAGTCATTTTGAATCTTTTAATGTGAGAAATCTCTCCACCTCATTCTGTTTTGATATATGGAGATGTGCCCTATATCAGTATTCAGATATTAGGATTTGGTTTGGATTTCATTTATTGATATGCCATTCTGCCAACTAGCAATGTGTTTTGAATATGATGTACATATAAATAATTAAGATATAAATTAAATATATAAATAACCTTGAAAGCGAGCATTCTTTTCGATGATAAGCTAAAGCATTTTGTAAAGATAATGAATAAACTTCCATCCAAAAATTAGTCATGTTTCAAGAATGCTAGATTTTGTTAGGATTCAAAATAAAAGAGAGAGAAAGATATTTGGCTTCTGAGCAGGAACCTTTGTAGTATCAGCATCAGAAGATAGAATTAAATATAGTGATGCTGAGGAAGGCAAGAAGATTTTTGTTTAGAAGCGTCCCCAGTGTCATATCATGGAAAAGAGGGACAAGAACAAGACTGGGCCATATCTCCATGGTTTCTGGGCAGAAGACAGGTCAGGCTACTACGTTCTCTTACACAGATGCTAACAAAAACAAAGGCATCAGCTGGGGAGAGGAGACACTGACAGAGTATTTGGAGAATCCCAAGAAGTCCATTTCTGGAACAAAAATGATCTTCACTGGCATAAAGAAGAAGACAGAAAGGGTAGACTTGATAGCTTATCTCAAAAAAGTTACTGATAAGTAATAATTGGCCACTGCCTTATCTATTACAAAAAAGAAATGTCTCCTGACTCTTTTATGTGTACCATAAATTAACTGGTCTCATACACCAGAATCCAGATCATAAATGACTGATAGGATATTTTTGTTGGGGAGTCCTTCTTTAAGTAAGACTGGCTTATGGTTAAATAAATATAATCAGTTTTTAAAATTTTGATAGTAATTCTAATCAGTAAATGCTATCACTGCTTTTCCTCTCAGCAAAATCGGCATACAAGGAACATACCTCAATGTAATAAAAACTATCTGTGACAAATCCACAGCTAACATAATATTGAATGGGGAAAAGTTGAAAGCATTCCCTCTGAGAACTGGAAAAACAGAAGGATGCCCACTCTCACCACTTCTCTTTAATGTAGTACTGGAAGTCCTAGCCAGAGCAATCAGACAAGAGAAAGAAAGAAAGGGCATTCAAATTGGTAAAGAGGAAGTCAAACTGTATGTAGCTGTTTGCTGATGATATGATAGTATACCTAGAAAACCCTAAAGACTCCTCCAAAAACTCCTAGAACTAATGAAAGAATTCAGCAGAGTTTCCAGATACAAAATTAATATACACAAATCAGTAGCTCTCCTATATACCAACAGTGACCAAGCTGATAATCAAATCAAGAACTCAACTCCCTTTACAATAGTTACAAATATACATATATATATACACACACATACTTAAGAATATACCTAACCATGGAGGTGAAAGACCTCTACAAGGAAAACTACAAAACACTGCCAAAAGAAATCATAGATGACATAAACAAATGGAAACACCTCCCATGCTCATGGATAGTTAGAATCGGTATTGTGAAAATGACCATACTGCCAAAAGCAATCTTCAAATTCAATGCAATTCCCATAAAAATACCACCATCATTCTTTACAGAACTAGAAAAAAACAATCCTAAAATCAGGTAACATTTTGTGGTAAAAATTTTGTGAAAATGATTTTGCATTCTCAGTGAGGCACATAATACTGCTTTGCTTCATTACTGGTGGTGTGAATTTTTATCATTTTGGTAGAGTGATATCTATGCAATTTCTTCACTATATAGTTTATAAATATAAATATGTATCCAGATGTCTAACAAATTTTTACCCACTTGATTTAGCATTTTTTGATGACTCATTTCTTTTCTTTTTGTTTTGACCTTTATTTTAGGTTTGAAGGTACACATGAAGGTTTGTTATATAGGTAAACTTGTGTTACATGGGAGTTTGTTGTACAGATTATTTTATCATCCAGGTATTAAGCCTAGTACCCAATAGTTATATTTTCTGCTCCTCTTCCTCCTCCCACTCTTTACCCTCAAGTAGGTCCCAGTGCCTGTTGTTTCCTTCTGTGTTCATGAGTTCTCATCATTTAGCTCCCATGCATACGTGAGAACATGTGGTACTTGGTTTTCTGTTCCTGTGTTAGTTTGCTCAGCCATTGTGGAAAGCAGTATGGCAATTCCTTAAAAAGTTAAAAGCAGAACTATCATTCATTTCTTAGTAAATTATTACTCTGATAGTTACTAAATGGTGATTCTTTTAGTTATTCCTCTCAATTATACGGGTTGGCCTTCTATTTTAATGTTCAGATTTCTCTTCTCCACTTAAACATCCATGCATTCACTCACTTTTTGTGTATCACCATGCAATCATGGAATCCTTTCTTATTCAATGGGTTATAATCTATTACTATCATCATTTCTTTTAATACTAAAATTATTTCATTTTCCAGCTGAGCACAGTGGCGCAAGCCTATAATCCCAACATTCTGGGAGGCCAAGGTGGGAGGATTGCTTGAGCCCAGAAGTTTGAGAACAGCCTTAGCAACATAGTGAGACCCTGTCTCTACAAAGAGAAATGAAAAAATTAGCTAGGCATGGTGGTGTGCACCTGTAGTCTCAGAATTTGGGCGGCTGACAGATCAAGACCCTGTCTCAAGAAAAAAAAATTACTGCATTTTCAGCTAGTGGGAACCTCTTCATGCTAGCTCCTATGACCTTTTGACAATATTTCTTCAACCATTTCTTTTTTAGTACCTTCTAACACAAAAAGATCTTCTAGGCTTGTCTTGCACTTTTTCCTGTTTCAGCCATTTCCCTAAGTAATGGTGAATCATTCTATAAAGAATTTTATTTACAAACAAAGGTCTAAGTACTAGATATTCTCATTGCTATTAAGGTATCATTACTTCTAGACCTCTCTGAAGGTAGAGATGAGAAAGAGATGTATCTTCAAAAACACACATATGCACGGACACTTATATCTATATCTATTTCTATATTTTTAAAGGGTAGGTTTACATTGATTTTTCCAATTACAATGCAACATTACAGGGTTCATTTTGGCTTACATTCTTTTCACATTTGGACCTGATTCCACAGGACTTGCTGGCCCAAGACTCCACAAAAGAAGGGAACAACAAATAACCAATAAACATTTCTGAAGAGAAGAAGAAGAAAGAGGAAGTGGAGAAGGAAAACCCATGAGGGCTTTGAAAGGATCCACAGTCCCAGTACTTTATTCCCACCCACAATTCCTTCAAACATAGTTACTTTCAACTCTTTAGCTGTTTTTTTGGTTGTTGTTGTTGTTTTTGTTTTTTTAGGTGGAGTCTCGCTCTGTTGCCAAGGCTGGAGTGCAGTGGTGCTGACTTGGCTCACTGCCACCTCTGACTCCTGGGTTCAAGCGATTCTCCTGCCTCAGCCTCCCGAGTAGCTGGGACTATAGGCACGGTGCCTGGCTAACTTTTTGTATTTTTAGTAGAGATGGGGTTTCGTCATGTTTGCCAGGATGGTCTCCATCATCTCCCGACATCATAATCCTCCTGCCTCGGCCTTCCAAAGTGCTGGGATTACAGGCGTGAACCACCATGTCTGGCCTCTTTAGCTGTTCTTTAAAAAGCTGGTACTTACTTCCACGCTAATGCTGTTTTTTCTTGATGTAAAAAAATTTCGGGACCGGGCACGGTGGCTCACGCCTAGAATCCCAGCACTTTGGGACGGTGAGGTGGGCGGATCACAAGGTCAAGAGATCGAGACCATTCTGGCCAACACAGTGAAACCATGTCTCTACTAAAAATACAAAAATTGGCTGGGCGTGGTGGCACATGCCTGTAGTCTCAGCTACTTGGGAGGCTGAGGCAGGAAAATCACTTAAACCCAGGAGCTGGAGATTGCAGTAGGCCAAGATCACGACACTTTACTCCAGCCGGTCAACAGAGCAAGACTCCATAGCATAGAAAAAAAAGAAAAAAGAAAAGAAAAAATTCAGATATAATCTATAGCTTTCCCACTGTAGGAAACTATTTCACTCTTTTATACCACTAGACGTTTTCTCCTTCTTTCTGATAACATAATTAAATCATTTCTTTTCATTGCCTCAATATATGTTGTTTAAAATATTATGAACATTTAGCTGAGCCACAAAGAATAGTATTGTTATATTTATTTTCTTACAAAAAACTTGTTTTCCTTATAGTTAATAATTATCTCTGCCTTTTTTGGATTTTTTTTTTGTATTTATATATGTCTGTTACTAAGATATACTATATGGCTGTTCCTAAGTTCAATGCCAGACTCTGACTGAACCGTATGTTTTCTTTCAACACACTCAGTCACACTATGTAAACTAACACGTTTTTTCTTCTTGGTGGCAACCCCACAAACAGTCATGGTTTTCCTATTCCAATAAGCACCGTTTGCTCACCAGGCCTTTTACACAGTTGTTCCTTTGGGGCCAGTACCAATCTTAGACCTGAACAACCAAGATCCCTGCCCTGTACTTTGGAGAACCTCTAGCCCTTATCTACTAGGTCCTCCCCAAGAGAGAAAAATCTGTGCAGTTAACCAATGGAACATTGCCACCTAGAACTAATGTACCATCTTCTAAGCCATGTTCTATATCTGAAGGACCCCGGAATTTGCAACCGAGGTGGTTTGAATGTGTCTATCAATAGTTCATGTGTTGGAAACTTAATCTCTCTGCCCTTGTGAATGAATTAGGCTATCTTGGGAGTAGATTCATTGTTGAAGGAGTGTCTTGATTACAAAAGCAATCTTTCTTTTTATTTTTTTATTTTTGAAAGAAAGAAAAAGGAAAGAAAGTGAGAGAGAAAGAAAGAAAAAAAAGAATGTAAGAGAGAAAGAAAGAGGAAGAGAAAGAGGGAGAGAGAACGGGATTCTTGTTCTATTGCCCAGGCTAGAATACAGTCTAAAAATGGGTATTAAAAACCTCTTTTATGCCAATAATTGT
>CAUYLG010072917.1:0-24487 GCA_963573385.1 Cacajao melanocephalus
ATCACTTTTTTTTTGTATATTTCCCTTTTCCCTTTTTTTTTTTTTTTTTTTTTTTTTTTTTTTTTTTTTTTTTGGTGCTTGGTTGTTATACAGCAAAGATAGATTGATAGACAAATAGATACATACATACATGATACATACATAGATACATAGAGATATATAAATATATGAGGAGATTTTTCCATGAATCCAATATTTACTTTCTCTTTGCACTGCTCTTGTCAGATATTTGAGTGGAAATTGTGATTTATAAGATTAGGCAGGGCTTTAGTAGGTAGGATTGACTGTGGTTAAACTCATTTCAACACTAAAGAAATATCATGCTATAGGTCAAAAACCAAGGACTCACCCCCACCTTGGAGTCCAACAGAGAGCTGAATGATCATGTGTTAAGTCATTTGACCTCTTCGGATTCTTCACCTGAAAAACAAATGGATTGATTTGTGTGATCTCTCATGCTCCTCCTAGCACCAGACAAATCCATGAGCCTTTGCAAATGCATGGAGCAATTTGGATTTAAGAGTCATACTAGCTTTACGTTTCTTTCAAAAACACTGTACCTCTCTTCCCTTCACCAAAAAATCATAAAACATTTTTCACTAAAGAAAATCCAAGAGTGCAATGACTTACTTCCAGACAGATTTATTGAAGATGGAAAATCCCAAACACACATTGGCATCAAGAAAATCAATACCATACCCTTCTAGGATTTTCAGAGCTATTTCTTTCTCCTATCTTTAGGAAAGAGGAATGAGTAGAAAAATCTGTGTGCTAATAATGTTGAACAATAAAGCAAATCCCCCCTTCAAATGATTTTTTCCCCTAATTTTCTACATACTTTTACAGTAAACCATTCTTCTATGGATAGTTCTATCCAATGGCAGATTCTCTCCCCTGACTCTTTTGTCAGCAACTTATTCCAAATTACAAATTTTCAATGCAATGTGGCCATAGCTGCCTTTTGTATCTCTTTTTCTCATTTCCAGCTTTGGCAGCAGTTCCTGTGCATTATTTAAAGTGAACTAGATAATGTTATTCATAAATGCCTACACCCTCCTCCTTTCTCTTCATCCCCCTCCCGTCACATGATGATATTGTGGCTGGGAAGGAGAAGTCAGGTGAAGCACAAAATAATTTATTATACTTTATAATTCCTCAAAGAGCATTTTATCTCTGCTTCGCTCCCACACACATTGTATACACACCACTGCCCTGTGGGTCACTTCAGACACTCAAAGCAGAGTCAGACAAAACATATATTAACCATAAATTATCTCTATAAACCGTGTGAATCAGATAGCAGGAAGGCAAAGGGTACCTCCAACGAAAAGGCAGAGCTCCATGATTAATGGATGGGACAAACAGGAGGCAAATAAAGTAGACAATTTTAATGAACCTCTGACCCACCTCCAGGATTTGTGAGGAAGGGGCACCCCCATGCAGGGTTTGGAGGAAACAGAGCCAGGCACAAAGGAAAATAGCAACTGTAAGAATTCAACACTGAGCAAGGCAGAGAAAATTAGGAGCAAAGCTGACTTTATCTTTGAAGCTGTATATTATGACGGTTATATCTCAAATGTTCACTTACTGCCAGCCTGTGGGCACAAATGGCCACTGAAAAGCAACAATAATTCAAATTTCACTGGACTGTTGTCCCCACTCATGTAAAGCATTCTCTCCCCACTCAGGCATGCCTATGTATCTAAGTGGATATTTTACATGTGTTCATGAATACTTCTACCAATAGATTTAATGTTCCATCACTTTGCCATATCCAATCATGCATCATCACCTCACCTGCTGCTTAGCTGGACCGCCTGTCCCTGACAGTGACAACCATCACTCCGCTAGGTGACATTGTCCATGGAGGCTCTTTCATGCCACCCGACAGGACATAGCATCTTCCTGTCACTGCCTGCCACTGACCCACTGGGCTAGAAATCCCCTGAACTGGTTGTTGGTCATTCACCACTCATTTATTCATTCATTCAACCAGTATTTTGCATCTATTATGTTGCAACTACTGTTTAGGTGCTTTGAATACGGTAGTGAACAAGTCAGATTGCTCTCAAATTCAGTGAAGTGAGAAGAATTTTAAAAGTAAGCAAAAGACAATCTCAACAACTGTTGAATATGACAAAGAAAAAACCTGGCACTATAAGGTCTGTGCATGGATGAGCAACAGCAGAGGAAAAGCTTAGGTTAACACCATGGAACACTGAACCAGTTCATCCACCATGACCCTCTTTCATTGAAGTTCAACATAGATGATTTCTCTTTAGCCCCCACATCCAGTCAGCAGAGAAGGGGGCAGGAAAGAACAGGCACGTTTCCACTACTACCTTTAAAGACAAATCCAAGAGTTTCTGTCACGAGTGGCACACGTAAGACAATTCTATTTCTCTTCAAACAGAATCAACATGCAGAGATTTTGGAAGCATATTTTTTTATTTGAGAAGCTGGTGATTGTTTGTCCCAGGGTTCTTACTTTTTAAATAAATTAATTAATTAAATCAAAAGTAAAAGACACATATTCTAAGTGGAATATACCACTTCTTATATTCCACTGTCCAGAATTTGATCACATAGTCACATGTTACTGCAAGGGAAGCCAGGAAATATAGCCTTTATTTCAGTACAAAATAAAACTAAGAATCTGGAGCTCAGTTACTCTAAAGGAAAGGCGTAAATAGGTTGGGCCAAGTAGCCATCTAACCACATACAGGCAAAATGTAGTATTCTTATTTGCTAAATGAGAAAACTACATTAAAGAAAGGGATGACTTTCTCAAAGTTACGTAGCTAATATGAAGCAGAGACGGGATATGAACCTGAAGACGTCAAGTCTCTCTTTTGGATACTGGTATGAATGTGCTTAAGTAAATGAGTAAATAGGAAAGATGGAGAAGGGAAAGTGCATTAGGAAAGAGGAGAGGGGAACGAGCTAAGACTTCTTTAATTTTCATACCCCCAAAAAATATAAGTAATTTTTATGAAAAACTTCTAACTTCAGAAATGAAAGTCATATCTACCCCATTCCTTCTTTGAAGATTAACCTACCTCATTGAAAAATCTAAAATGTGAATGAAATTAAACTGAAAAAATGATAGAATGCAATCTTGAAAGTCATTTGGATGCAGAAAGAGGGTCATATGTGGGGAGGGAATATTTAGCATTACTAGTTTTCCAATTTAATACAGCATTAAAAACAAGAAAACTAAGTCTTGGTTGGCCAATGAGGCATGAGTATCTCCGCTGCTTTCTCAGTGTAATAAGCAGCAAACAGAAAAGCAGATGTACCCAAAAGGGCAGGGGTTGTATTCAAGCAAATTTGCACAGTGGTTATTCTACATTTTCACAACCACTAATAATCTTTCAAATTATATTTATATTTTGTAGAAATGAAAGGGCTCAAGAGGCTTCTGGTTCAGGTGCATTTATCAGAGTTTGCCCTTTAGTCAATGCAAGACATGGTATTTTCAAGAACACAAGTGTATCAAGACATTCAGTCAAGAATGTTGGACTGTGTTTCTCCCTGAGAGATTAGGCAGGATTAGGGAACACAGGTTGTGGAGGCTGTGTAAAGGAGAAGGCTGTCGGGAAAAGCCTCTGAAGGAGGATGGTCACATGGAAGGCAATCACAATGCAACCTCTCATTTCTCTCTTTATCACACAAGTCTTCGTAAAGCTATAAAATTAAGGTAGTGCTGTATTGGTAGTTTCTCATGAAAGCCAGCAAGGGGCTGATGGCTGGAGCTGACAGAACCCAAACAACCCTAAGAATACAAGGGAACCGCAAAGAAATGAACTCAGAAATTTGAACTAATTCATGGGAAATCCTTACAATAGCTGTGTAGTTTTCAACCACATGTTTCTAAACCTTTGAGGGATAAAAAATATACAAGTGAACTGTGAGTTGCATGAGAAAGAAAATCCCAGATCTACACTGATAATGAATTCAGATATTTTGGCACTTGGGAACTACCATTAATTGGTTAGTTAAGGGAGTTAGTGACTCCTACACACTATGTTTAGTAATAAATAGAGAGCATAAGAGAGATATGAAGGAGGTAAAGAAGAAGGGAGAGAACTAATATTGTTTACCACCTACTATGTGTCCAGTTGTGTGCATCCCATATTTTCTCTCATTTAGTTCTTACAACAACTCCTCTAAGGCAGGCATGGTCCCAATGTGGAAATGTTAAAGCTGAAACTTAAAGAAGATAAGCATCTTGCCAGGTGTCATCCTGCTTGGAATGGAGGAGCTGCCTGAGAAGGGTAAATGTTGGCTTCTGACTCAGCATTCCAACAGATCCCTGGAAATGCTTACCCACTTTCCAAGGCCCTTGGCAGTCACTGGAGGTCAGACAATCAAGCGAAATGACCAAGTGTCCATGAAATGGTGCCATAAATCAAAATAATAGGATCAGGCTCACTTATAAATCGTTCTGCTTCCAGCCAATTCAAGAAGATTCAATCTTCTGGCACTAAAACATTGAAGAAGGTTCTCAAACTCAATTGAGACTCACCAGATTGTGTTCACCTGGTTCTTTCTGCAAGGAATAAAATGTCAAGGCAGGGTAAAGCATTCATAGCTATGGCAATGGTGCGGCATCAAATCATCCACAGAACTCTTTCAGAATACTCAAGTCCAGACCTTCCCTTTTGGAAATTTGAATTCATTAGGCTTTGGTCAGAAAAGAAAAGACAGAGTTCTAAAAAGCTTCATGACGGATGTTATGTATACATCATTGTGATTCTGACATAGACAACACAGTTGAGCTCTACTTTATTAATAAAACTAACGACAGGAGAAGCCATCCAATTTAATAAAAGATTGGTTTAAAAGATTTTTTAATGAAATTTACCTTAATTATCATGAAGACTCGTAAAGATGAAAACTGTAATGCAAGATTTCATCTCTAACTGCCAAGAGATCAACGTGAGTTTTAAGAGCAGCCTCTGGATATGTGATCATCTCCAGATAAGCAATAATGCTCCTGTTAAGACTATTTTAGGAGGCAGAACAATGGCAAGTATGGTTTCCTTCCTTGCCAAGCCCTTTGGTAATGTGCAGCTCTTGTGCCTTGGGCAAGACTTGTTTATTTGTAGTTTTTCACCTTGAGCAGCTCCTGGAGTCCATGACCGCCCCTAGAAATCCACTTGCTGGATGTATAGTCAATGATGTTTCACATTCAGCTGGCTTCTCCACTTCCATTGTCCAGCCCAATTTACAGTATCCTTACACTTACAAGCTACTTTACCATAACACACATTTTACATGGCGATTTGATTGGAAACTTTTTCCATATATGTTTCCCACATGTAATCCAAAACTATGTAAAGACATGTAATGGAAACATGACAGAATATTTTATTATCATTAAATTGAGTGTTTACTATGCACCAGGTAATTTAAGTGTGTTCTGTCTATGAATTCACTTAACCATCACAATAAATCCATGAAATAAATACTATCCTTCACGTTACCAGTAAGGAAATCAAAGCACAGAACAGTTAAGTAAGATGACAAAAATCTCAGTGCTAAAAAATGGCAGAGGTAGGGTTTGAATTCAAACAGACTGATTCAAGATAGCCCACACATACTCTTAACCTCAGCGCGTTGCTCTCTTTCCAGTTTGTTCTTCACCCTGGGTATTACCTCATTTTAGCATCAAGCTTCTATTCAAATTACTAAATTCTCCTTATGCCCCATTTTGCATTGACTATATCACCTGCCATTGAGAGATCCACTGGGGAGACTCTTTTCACTCCTTCTAAACCAGAAATACAAGATAGCCAATAATTGCACTAAAAATTTGTAAATGGAAGTTTAGTATAAATGTATCAGTATAATAATACATAGAATATAATATGCAAGAATATATAATAGAACCCATGTACCCACTATTGGCCTTTGCTTACTAGTGTGCACATAGGGTTTCTTTCCCCTCTAAATATTATAAATATTTTACTATGAAACAGTGGCTGAGTAGAAAATGTCTAGAGTTAGACGCCTGGGTTCAAAAATCGACTTCAGCAATTAGTGGCTATATAATACAGCCACTAGCTGTGGCCGGTTATTTAACCTCTCTGGGATTCTGTTTCCTCCTCTATAATAACAATAATAAGCACTACTATGGCTAGGCACCATACTAAGTGTTTTTCAGGTATTAACCCATTTAATCCCCTTTAGAAATTTATTGAGTAGCCACTAACCTAATAGTACAGTGACTGTTACATAGAATTCTCAATTGAACACACAATTGAGTATGTATGTATGTATGTAAACAAACACACAACACATACACACCTTAGTATACAATATTAAACTCAATACAATTGTCTGTAGTTTACTACATTCATTTTAAGAACCTGATATTTTCCATTCAAACCTGAATTTTTAATCCCAGTACTGGTGGAAGAAGAGAAAACCTGAGAATCTCTCTCAAAATGAGACACTAAAAACGGTAGGAGTCAGGAATTTCCTGATTGTCTTAGAAGAACTTGTTACCCCTCATCCCAACTCCAAGAACTGACAAATTGGTGGTTAGTAGAGATATTGAAGGCCAGTGTCATATTTTTAAAAAGACAACAGTAAACTAGAATAAAAATGTATAGCACAAAACATAAACCAGTATTTATAGTTTTAATAAAAGTTCTTTGTCATTAAGGGGACTACATTCAAAGAGGAGAAGGTGCTAGGTTAGCCAGAGAGCAAGAGAAACCCTAAATCTTGCCCCATGGCATGGCAGGAAACCTGTGATTTGGCTGTACCTGCTGAAGAAGACCCCTTCTTTGCCTTTATTCGTTACTTGCACCAACTTCATGCCAATGTGCCACTTTGCACCTTGGGAACCAATCATTTTCTCTTCATTCATCATTCCATTTCCTCTAAGAGTTTACATAAAACATTACTATCTGAGGGCCCAACCATAGTAACTTTTGGGAAATCTGAAGCATCATTAGTGTGCAAGTTAACAACCATCTCTTAATAACACTTTATCTTTGATCATACAAAGACTAAACAAAAATTTTCTCATGTCTTTACCATGATTGCTGAAAACATAAATTCTTTATAATAGAGTACTTAATCCTGAATATATTGAGCACAGTCATGAAAACTACAACTCTATAGAGGTGGAGTAAAACCAAACTTGCCACATAAATAAAACCTAGACCACTAACAGCACACTTGAAGGGACACTGCCATATCTATCTCAATCTCTCATATACCCAATAGAAACTGCATTCTTAGAAAAACATCAAGGCAAAAAGATGGATAAAAAAGAGGAGGAATTGGGGGAGGAAAAACAGAGGATAAATATATGGAGCATAAAAAGAGAAGGAAGAATAAAAATAAAGAAAGAGGAGAAGGACAAAGAGGAGAAGGATAGGAAAAGGAGGCAAAGAAGAAAAATAGAGAAAGTATTATTATATATTATTGTTTACTTTTGCAAGTGTTCACCACTGAAACGTTGAAAGCCACTCTACTTTGAATTATTATATGGGAACATAAAATTTTGTTAGTTGAAAATAGTTGGAGAAACTATGGAAGTAAGTAAATGACCTTCTACTTTAAGTGTTAAGGAAGGTGACCTTTGTAAGCAAAATTGACAGGATTAACAATTTAAAGCATCTTTCTGACAGTACATTTATGGGCTAGTTATTCCATAACATGGCATCACTGATTTGATCTTGTCAGTTTGAGGGTAAACCATTTTTCCCCTTTGCTGTTTTGACAGATAAAATCTATTTCTGGAGCTTCTGCATACAAAGCAATGCATGAAAAGAGCACTATCTCTCTGTTATTAATATCAAGCTTGTTTCATTGTGGGTTTTTTTTTCCACTTTTTTGAAAGGATGAGCTCACCGAAAGAACATCCTTTGAAAGTGACTGACAAGTGGAGTGACGTCGGCAACATGGCAGAATAGAAAGCTCCTGACTCTTCCACCACCCACAAATGCCCCAAATAAACAATTATTTACAAATCCATTTCCTCTGAGAGAGTGTGTGAGACCAGTAGGGAGATTTCTACCCATTGGGCCACTGAGAAAACATCCATATTGAACAGGTTGGAAAGGCTGAGGCACATTCAGGCTTAGACTCCATCCTGGGTGCTACACCATAAAATTAGAAAAAGAATCCCCAGTACTCGGTATCTCCCTGAGTGGGGAGAGAATTTGGGCCTCACAGATAGTGCTCCAACTCTAAGGTTCCCCAAGGTTTGGTTCTTAATTCGCTAGCTTTTGGAGTGAGGAGAATTAGACACATGGGAGTCTCTCTAGACCACAGGAAAAAGGTGGGTTCTTTTATCTGGGTATGCAGGCACTGCCAAGGGCTTCATCCACCAGGAGTGATGCAGAGAAGGGGCTTAAAAAACTCAGGCCCTTTTGTCTCCCTGGAAGAGGTTTAATGCATAGTATTCCAATGCTGCTTAGCAGACTGGCTACTGACTAAGTTGCATCAAGAAGTTAAAGGGACAGAAAAGTAATAGCCCTCTGGCAGCCTCAGGAGAAGATCTGTACTTCTGAAGCTCTCTCCACAGTTCACCCCAGCAATAACTCCAGGTCTCTTAATACCTACCAGAAGGAGTTTGTTCATACATCAAAAGCACCCCAACTTTTACAGCTTCAACCTCAGGGACTGCATCCTAAACCTCTTAGCTCTCAGAGCAGAAGGGACTAAGTGTATGTGAGTCTCTTTAGAGTACAGAAAAAAATGGCAGTTTTATATGGGCACATAAGCACTTCCAGGGGCTTCATCTCCCAGGAGCAATACAAAGAAGGGGCTCTAAAAATGCAGCTTTCTGTTTCTCCTTAGAAGGGATTTATGCCATGCACTGAGTGTCCCAACTTTTACAGTTACCTCCAAGGACTCCATCCAAAAACTAAGATCTGGAAATGAAAGGAACTAAGCATACATGAGTCTCCCTAGATCATAGAACACAAAGGCACCCTTAAACAAGCAAACACCTATACATTCTAGAGCAGTGCAGGAAAAAGGTGGAAATGTACAGCTTCATTTTTTACTCTGAAAGGGGCTTATGGCATATACTTCCAGTGGCTACTCGATGGCCTGGCTTCTAACACACTTGTTTCAGAAGCTAATGAGGAAAATAAGCTATAGCCCTCTGGCAGCCAGAGCAGAGCTTGGCACTTTACAAGCCTTCCCTTCAGCTCACGCCAGTGACCTAACCATGCTTCCTGAAAGGAATCTCACCGTGCATTAAGTGCCACCATATTGTCTATAACTCCCACCAGAAGGACTGTCTCCTTAGCAATATAGCTCTGGGAGTTGATGGACTTTACATTTTTGAGTGGTTCTAGGCCCAGAAAACAAAGAGTCTGCATACCGTGGTGCCACTCTCAGAACAATTTCCCAAGGATCAGAGGATGCAGCCTGAACATGAGTGGAGGTATTTGCCATGGACCATTTCCCCAGCTCAGTTCAAAGACAGTGGGAGATAAACCTACACACACAGCTTTATTTATTTATGTTTTAAAATTTTACTCTGAGTTCTTGGATACATGTGCAGAATGTGCAGATTTGTTACATAGGTATAGATGTGCCGTGATGGTTTTCTGTACCTATTTACTTTATTAAGAAGATAGAAGGAATTAGATACACATTCAACAACCCCAACCTTTCAAGCTACATTTAGAGAGTCTCATTCATACCTTATCAGTCTTGGGGTATTGAACAGATGTGGCACATCATAAGGTCCAGGTGGCTACCAAAAACAGATGCAGTAATCTTGACAGACACAATAAGTTAAGAAGCACCTAAAAATCTCTGGCCTAACAAATTGGTGAGATCCTTCTTTTACATGAGGCAGGTATGACAAGACTAAGAGAGGTAGTTGTATTATCTAATGCACAGAAACCAACATAAAGAGTCAAGAAAATCGAAGAAACAGGGATTATATTCCAAAAAGAAAAACAAAAAGAAGATAAACCTCCAGAGACTGACCAGAGGGAAGGGGAAATATGTGATTTAACTGAGAACAAAAACATAAAATGTGAGAGGAAGGGGAGTAAAAGTGTACAGTTTGTATATGCAATCAAAATTATTATCAACTTAAAATAGCCTGTTATAGGTGCAAGATGTTTTATGAAAGTCACCATAAAGCAAAAGTCTATAATAGATACACAAAAGATACAAACAAAAAATCTAAAGCATACTACTACAGAAAGCAATTAAACTGCAAAGGAAGAACGCAAGTGAATAAAGGAACAAACAATCTACGAATTAGCCAGAAAACAATGAACAAAATGTCATTAATAAGTTATTACCTAGGAATAATTACTTTAAATATAAATGTATTAAATTCCCCAACCAAAAGGCAGGGTAGCTGAATAAATATGAAAAATAAGACCCAACTATATGCTGTCTACAAGAGATTCATTTCACATTAAAGGATATTCATAGATTAAAAGTGAAGGGCTGGCTGGGTGAAGTGGCTCATGCCTGTAATCCCAGACACTTTGGGGGCCTTAGATGGGCAGATCACCTAAGGTCAGGAGTTCAAGACCAGCCTGACCAACATGGAGAAACCCCATCTTTACTAAAAATAAAAAATTAGCCAGGTGTAGTGGTGCATGCCTGTAATCCCAGCTATGCGGGAAACTGAGGCAAGAGAATAGCTTGAACCCAGGAGTCGGAGGTTGCAGTGAGCCAAGATCACGCCATTACACTCCAGCCTGGGCAACAAGAGTGAAACTCCATCTCACAACAACGACAAAAAAGAGTGAAGGGCTAAAAAAACACATTCCATACAAATGAATATTATAAAAGAATGAGAGTACTTATACTTATTTTAGAGAAAATTGACTGGGTCAAAACTGTAAAAAAAAAAAAAAGGTCATTATATAACGACAAAGGGGAAAATACACCAAGAAAATATAACAATTGTAAAGATATATGCACCCAACATAAAAAAAACATAAATATATAAAGCCAAACTTAAGAGATCTGAAAGGAGATATAGACTCCAACACAATAATAGTATGGTATGTCAATACCCCACTCTTAATATTAGGCAGATTATCCAGACTGAAAACAAATAAGAAAACAGTGAATTTGAACTGCACTGTTAGACCAAATGGACCTAACAACATATACAGAAAATTCTATCCAACAGTAATGGAAAACACATTCTTCTCAAGCACACAGAACACTCTCCAGGATAGATAATATTGGCAATTTTAAGATCGAAATCATATCAACATATTTTCCATCTACAATATTATAAAACCATAAATTAATAACAGAAGAAATCAAAGAAGATTGAAAATATATGAAAAATAAAGCTCCTGAGCAACTGTTGAGTTAAAGAAGAAATTAAAGGGAAAATTCAAAATATTCCTAGACAAATGAAAATGGAGATGCAACACATCAAAACCTATGGAATGCAGCAAAAGCAGTGCTAAGAAGGAAGTTTATTGCAAACTGGACAATTTTCTAGAAGAAAAGTATAAATTTCTAGAAATATACAAGCTACCAAGACTGAATCACAAAGAAATGGAAAATCTTAACAGACCAATAAAAGGTAAAGATATTGAATGAGTAATTTAAAATATTCCATTTCAAAAAATCCAAAATCAAATGGCTTCACAGCTAAATTCTATAATGCATTTAAGGAATGAATACTAGTGCTTCTCAAATTCTTCCAAAAAACTGAAATGGAGGAAATCCTGCCAAATTTGTTTTATGAGGTCAGCATCATCCTGATACCAAAGCCATACAAAGACACCGTAACAGAAGTATAGGCCAATACCACAGGTGAAGAGAGATACAAAATCCTCAACAAAAAAATAGCAAACAATATTCAACAGTATATTAAAAAGATTATTCACCATGATTATGTGGGATTTATCCCTGGGATGCAAGGTTGGTTTAACATACATAAATTAGTACTTGTGATTCACATACATTAACAGAATAAAATGCAGAAAAGCATTTGACAAGACTAAACATTTTTTTCATATTAAAAACTCTCAATCAATTGCCTATTAAAAGAATGTTCCTCAACACAATAAAGGCCATATGTAACAAGCCCACAGCTAATATCATATTCAACAAAGAACACTAGAAGGCTTTTCCTCTAAGATAAGAAATAAGACAAGAAAGTCATTCTCGACATTGCTGTTTACAACAGTACTGACTGTTCTAGCTAGAGCAATTAGACAAAAAAAAAAAATAAACCAAAGATGTTCGAATAGAAAGTATGAACTGAAATTGTCCATGATTACTAGTGGCATAATCTTACATATAGAAAATTCTGAATACGCCATCAAAAAACCATTAGAACGGATATAAAAATTCAGTAAAATTGCAGAATACAAAATCAACCTACAAAAATAAATAATATTTCCATATAATAAAAATGAACTGTCTGAAAAAATCTCAAGCATCAAAATAATTAAAATAAAACACATAGTAGTAAATGGAAGATCTATATATACTAAAAATACTAAAACATTGATGAGAGAAATTGAGGTTGGTATAAATAATGGAAATATATCATTTGTTTATGGATTGGAAGAATTAATATTGTTAAAATGTCTATATTTCCCAAAGCGATCTACAGATTCAATACAATCCCTACCGAAATTCCAATTTATTTATTTACAGAAATAGAAAAAAAAATCCCAAAATTTCTATGGAACTACAAAATATCTCAAATAGCCAAAGCAATCTTGAACAAAAAGAACAAAGCTGCAGGCATCACACCATCAGATTTCAAAATATATCACAAAGCTATAGTAATCAAAACAGCATGATATTGGCATAAAAACAGACACACAGACCAATGGTACAGATTAGAGAACCCAGAAATGGACCCATGCATCTATAGTCAATTGACATTTTGTTTTGTTTTGTTCTCCTTATTATGGCTATATAATAGTTGTACATATTTCTGGGATATATTGTTTTTTTGATATAATAATAAAATGTGTAATGATCAGATCAGGGTAATTGGGAATTCTGCCACCTCAAGCATTTATCATTTATTTGTGTTAGGAACATTTCAATTCTACTCTTTTAGATATTTTGAAATAAACAATACATTACTGCAACCAGAGACACCTTATTGTGCTACTGATCTTATTTTTTCTATAGAAATATATATATATATATATATAAAATTTTTTTTTTGAGATGGACTTTCACTCTTGTAGCTCAGACTGGAGTGCCATGGCACAATCTCAGCCCAGCGCAAACCCTGCCTTTCAGGTTCAAGCGATCCTCCTGCCTCAGCTTCCCAAGTAGCAAGTAGCTGGGATTACAGGCACATGACACCACATCCAGCAATTTTTTGTATTTATAAATAAAAGTGGGTTTTCTACTTTTTGTATTTTTAAATACAAAATTTACAATACTTACAAAATTGCTTTTGTAAGTATTACAAAAAATAGAGATAGGGTTTCACCACATTGTCCAGGCTGGTCTCAAACTTCTGACCTCAGGTAATCCACCTGCAGCCTCCCAAAGTGCTGGGATTGCAGGTGTGAGCCACTGCATGTGCCGGGGCTATAATTTGGACCCATGTATCATCTTATCTTCCCTTCTTTTACTTTCCTTCCTGCTGCTCTTCCCAGTTACTGGTAACCATCATTCTAATCATGAGTTCAATTTCTTTAAGCTTCTACATAGGAGTGAGAACAGGCAAGATTTGTCTTTCTGTGCCTAGCTTATTTCACTTAACATAATGTCCTCCAGTTCCATTCAGTCTGTTGCAAATCACAAAATTTTATTCTTTTTATGACAGTATAATAGTCCATTGTGTATATATACCACATTTCTTTACATATTTATTTGTTGATGGACGCTTCGGTTGATTCCATATCTTAGCTTTGTGAATAGTGCAGCAATAAATATGGGAGTACATATATCAAGTATTTGAAAAAATGTTCAGCATCACTAATTATCAGAGAAATGCAAACCAAAACTACAATGAGATATCATTTGGCCCCAGTTGAAGCGGCTTTTATGAAAATGATGGGAAATAACAGACGCAGGCAAGGACGTAGAAAAAGGGGAACTCTCTTATGCTGTTGATGAGAATGTAATTAGTACAGCCACTGTGGAAAACATACAGAGGTTCTTCAGAAAACTATAAATAGGACTACCATCTGATTCAGAATTCCATTGTTGGGCACATAAACAAAAGAAAGGAAAACAATCAATTAATTTTTGACAAAGGTGCTGTGATAGTTAAGTATGAACTTTATTGGATTGAAGGATGCCTAGATGGCTGGTAGAGTATTGTTTCTGGGTGTGTCTGTGAGTGTGTTTCCAGAGGATATTAACATTTGAGTCAGTGAATGGAGAGAGGAAGACCCATCCTCAATGTGGGTGGATACGTCCAGTTTGCTGCCAGCTTGGCTAGAACAAAGCAAGTGGAAGAAGGTAGAACAAGGTGACTTGTTTTGAGTCTTCAGCTTTCATCTTTCTCCCATGCTGGATGCTTCCATTTGTTCCTTCTGCTCTTGGACATCAGACTTCAGGTTCTTAAGCCTCTGGACTCTTGGACTTACACCAGTGATTTGACAAGGGCTCTTGAGCCGTAAGCCACAGACTAAAGACTACACTGTCAAATTCCCTACATTTGAGGCTTTTGGACTCAAAATGAGCCACTACTGCCTTCTTACTCAGCTTGGAGATGGCCTATCATGGGAATTCACCTTGCGATCCTGTGAGCCAATTCTACTTAATAAACTCCTTTTCATATATACGTATATCCTATTAGTTCTGTCTTTCTAGAGAACTCTAATACAGGTGCCAACAACACAATGGGAAAAGGAAAGTCTCTTGGTATTATAAAAACTAAATATCTAGATAAAAAATAAATAAAAATGGACCCTTTTTTCACCTCCCTACACAAGAATCAAATCAAAATGCATTAACAACATAAACATAAAACTGTAAAACTACTAGAAGAAACCATAGAAGAAAATCTCCATCACATTAGCCTGGGCAGAGGTTTCTTGGGTACGATCCCCAAAGCACAGGCAATACAAACAAAAACAGACAAATTGTATTGCATCAAACTAAAAAGCTTCTGTACAGCCAAGGAAACAATGAACAGAGTAAAGTGACAACTCATGGAGTCGGAGAAAATATTTACAAATCATACATCCGATAAGGGACTACTATCCAAAATATACAACACAAACTACTCAGTAACGAGAAAAAAAATAAACCTATTAAATATGAGCAAAGAATTTGAAAAGCCATTTCTCAAAAGAATATAAATAGCTAACAGATATATTTTTTAAATGCTCAATATTTCTAGTTATCAGAGAAATACAGTTAAAACCATAATAAGATATCACCTCATACTTGTTAGATTTGCTATTATCAAAAAGATAAAAGATAGCAGGTATTGGCAAGGATGTGAAGAAAAAGGAACCCTCATACACTTTTTACAGTACAGTAAATTATGGTACCCATTTTGCAAAACAGTATGGAGGTTCCTCACAACAACAAAACAAATAGAATTACCATCTGATCCAGCAATCCCACTCCTGGTTATATACCAAAAGGAATTGAAATCAGTAGGCTGAAGAGATGTCTGCATTCCCATTTCCATTGCAGCATTATTCATGACAGCCAAGATATAAAAACAATCTGTATACATCAATGAATGAATGGATTTTAAAAATGTGGCAAATACTTGCAGTGGAATACTATTTAGCCTTTAAAAAATGAACAGAAAATTCTATCATTTTCAATAACATGGATAAATCCAGAAGGCATTCTATGTTAGGTGCAATAAGGCAGGCACAGAGAGACAAATACTGTGTAATCTCATTTGTATGTGGAATCTAAAAATGTGGAACTCATAGAAGTAGAGAGTAGAATGATGGTTACCAGAGGCAGGGGGTTGAGGGGTGGACAGGGAAAAGGGAGATGTGGCACAAGCTTATACTTAGGAGAAATCATTTCTGTGTTCCACTGCACAGTAAGGTGATTATAGTTAATAATAATATGTCATATATTTCAAAGTTGCTAAAAGAGGGTTTTAAATGTCCTTACCACAAAGAAATTGCAAGTATTTGAGGTAATGGCTATGCTAAGTACCCTAATTTGATCTTTCCACAATGCACACAGATACTCGCACATCACATTCTACCCCATAAATATACACAATTACTATTTGTCAATTAAAAATAATTAAAGACTTATTATAAAATTATTTAAATAAATAAAAATGATTGACACTATACATTAAAAATTGGCATTGGCCAGGCACAGAGTCTCACGCCTGTAATCCCAACACTTTGGGAGGCCAAGGCAGGAGGCCACGAGTTTAAGACCAGTCTGGCCCACACGGCGGAATCCCGTCTCTACTAAAAATACAAAAATTAGCCAAACATGGTGGTGCACATCTGTAATCCCAGCTACTCGGGTGGCTGAGGCATGAGAATCGCTTGAACCTGGGAGGCAGAGGTTGCTGTGAGCCTAGACTGCACCACTGCATTCCATCTTGGGCAACAGAGTGAGACTCTGCCTCAAAAAAAAATTTTTTTTAAGTTTAAAAATAAAAGTCAAATTCGCATTAAAACCTAGGCTTTCTCTTTATAGGAAATGACATGAGATAATACATAAATATCACATAACTGGACTTGCCATCTTTGATTTCCAAGTATAACTTTTTCACTTTAATGTATATGAATGGGGAATAGAAATTTTGGAGAACACTACAGTTTTATTAGACAAAATTTATACATAAATAAATAAATGTTTCTATATATATAGTTCTATATAGACACATATTTATATATACATGCTTATGTAAAAATGTCACTATATATTTGTATACATATGTATGTATATTTATATATCTATATCAATATATACATTATACTAAAAACATGACCTAAATTATTTAGAGTATTTTCTAATAGCTCCTGGTATTAGTCAGGGTTCTCCAGGGAGACAGAATCAATGGGATGTCCGTATATATAGAAAGAGGTTTATGATAATTAGCTCAGATGGTTATGGAGGCTATGTTTCACAATCTGCAGGGTGAGTGAGTAGGCAAGCTGGAGACACAGGAGACCTGATGGTTTAGTTCAAGTACAAAGGCAGAAAAAATGATGCCCAGCTTGAAGGCAGGCAGGCAGGAAGGATTGTCTTACATGTGGGAGGGTCAGTCTTGTTGTTCTATTCAGACCCCCAACTGATTGTAGGAGTCCCACCCACATTAGGGAGAGCAATCTTTTTTACTCAGTCTACCAATCCAAATGTCCCTCTCATCTACATACATCCTCACAGACACACCAGAGTCATATTTTACCAAATAGCTGGGCATCCTGTGGTCCAGTCAAACGGACACATAAAATTAATCATCATAGTCCTAAATATCACTGTGTTGGGGCATAAATTTTTACTTAGAAATTAGTGAGAATATTCACATCATAAAATTGCTGTGTGGGTTAAATTTTAAAATAAATGTAAAGCAGTTAACAAAATATCTGAATCATGGTGAGATCCCAATAACTGTTAGCTAGAGTCACAGCCAAGAGCAGTGGCTTTAAAGGTGAGCCCTGACATCAGATTCTCCCATCCCTATCCCCAGAGAAAGATCTTTATTCTGTTCTTTGCTGGCTATGTGCTTTTGATCAAATCTCTAAATACAACCCAGTCTCAGTTTTCTTGACAATAATAACACCTGCCTTACTGGGTTGTGATGAGGATTAATTAAACTGAATCTTCACCATCAATTTAGAACAATGCAGGCACATATTAAGAAAACAGATGTTGGGTAATCTTGGTATCACAAAAGCAAACATATTTTACTTTTGCAAAGAGACTTTAATTTTCTTATTTAAACCTGAAAATAAATCAGGAAGGTAGATACTATGATCATCACTGTTTTACAGAAGAACGAGAATCAGAGAGATTGACCAACTTGCCAGGGGCCATTCAGTGATCAGTATTCCTCCCACATCTTGCTGGCCTGTTCTTTTATTCCCCCAGTGTATTAATGGCTTCCCATGATAATTAGGAATATTTAGAAGTGCTATGGGTCCTTGCCATCTTGTTTTGGGAAATCCAGGTATTCACTCAGTGCCCAATCAATTGAAGAACTATATCCTTTATAACTCCAGATCAAGGGAAATTCGGTGGAAATGATGTGAATTGCAACATCTTTCTCATTCCTCACTTTTGACTGATAACCCTTCACTCTCCCCCAACACACACATACGCACCACCTAGCAAAAGGCAGCTCTTTTTCCTTGCATATTATTCAATACTGGCTATGTTAGGCATTCTACTAAGCCCTTTACATACAATATCTTGTTTAGTCATAATAACACACTGTGATTTAGGAACTGCTGTTATTACCATTTTAAATATGAGGAAATGAGGCTTCAGAGGTTTCTCTGAGATCACAATGAAAATAAGTAGTAAGTTCAGAAACTGCATTTCATCACACTGTCTCCAGAATGCTGTTTCCTAGGTAGCCATGCCTACTCTTGCATTGATTTTTATTTCTTATTTTTATTTTTTGTAGAGACGGAGTCTTGCACTGTCTCCCAGGTTTGGAGTGCAGTGGCAAGATCTCAGCTCACTGCAACCTCTGCCTCCCGGGTTCAAGCAATTCTCCTGCCTCAGCCTGCATCAATTTAATTCAATCAATGTATATTTGTTGAGACACTGTGTTGCAGAATCAGGCTAGGCTCTGGGTGTTCAGAGGAGAAGGAAAGAGGCAAAGTCCTGGCTATCAGAGTTTACAGGGCAGTACATGTCATCCCAACAGCTGCCGTATCGTCATCCCCTAGGGGCTGAAAATTGGTTGTTGTGGGGGAGGGAACCTCTCTCTTTTTATGTATAGACAGCATATCTGTGGTGGGAGATGACTGGGAAAAAAAATGTCTAGAAAGGCTCCTTGGGCGATGATGACTTTTAAGTTTGAAAAACACTGCTCTAACATGAGACATACATATGAAATAATTGCAGAAATAAATATGTCTTTAAATTGTCACATGTACTGTGAATCAAAATAGAGAATGATATAAAGATGAAATTAGGCTGGGCGCCATGGCTCATGCCTGTAATCCCAGCACTTTGGGAGGTCGAGGCAGGCGGATCACCTGAGGTCAGGAGTTCGAGATCAGCTTGACCAATATGGTGAAACCCTATCTCTACTAAAAATACAAAAATTAACCAGGTGTGGTGGCATGTGCCTATAGTCCCAGCTATTTGGGAGACTGAGACAGGAGAATTGCTTGAACCCAGGAAGCAGAGGTTGCAGTGAGCCAAGATTATGCCACTGCACTACAGCCTAGGTGACAGAGTGAGATTCTTTCTCAAAAAAGGTCAGGAAAAGTGTGTTTCTGAAAACTGATGTTCAAGCTGAAATCTGAGAGGTGAGAAGGAGTTAGCTAGAAGAGATTCTTAGCATGGGAGCAGCAGTGTTAAAGGCCTTGAGGGGTGTACAAGTCAAGGTTCTCCAGAGAAACAGAACCAATAGGATGTGCATAGAGAGGGATTTATTTTAAGGAATTGATTTATGTAATTGCAGACTTGGTAAGTCTACAATCTGCAGAGTCAGCCAACAGTCTGGAGACCCAGGTAAGAGTTGCATATCAAGTCCAAAGTCGGTCTATAGGCACAATTGCTTCTTGCTCAGGAGAGGTCAGCCTTTGTTCTATTCATGCCTTCCACTGACTGGATGACGCTTTCCCATATTATGGAGAGCAATCTGCTTTACTCTAATTCTACCAATTTAAATGTTAATCTTGTCCAAAAAAAACACCTTCACAGAAACAGCCAGAATAATGCTTCATCGAACATCTGAGCACTGTGGCTCATCCAAGTTGACAGATAATATTAACCATCACATTTAGTCTTAGCATTTTAGAAGGACAGAAAGAAAACAACTTGCTTGGGAAATGAGCAGGGAGGAACACAGAGCAGACTGAGAATGTACAGGCAGCAGGGATAAGATTGCGCAGGGCTTTGTAGGGATAACAGGGATAACAGCCACACTCTAAGAGTGACAGATAGAAAGCCACTGAAGGATCACATGGAGGGTGAAGTTTGTTGTCGCTATAATTAAGATTCATCTATGGAGGATGAGAAGAGTGCATCTGAAAGAGCAGAAGGAAAGTCTCCAGGGTAGAATGTACAGTGGCCTGGACTAGAACCATGGGGTAGACCCAGCGAAAATTGCTTAGATCCCATCCATATTTGGGGAGCAGACTTGATGGGACTTGTTGACAGGACTGGTTGAGTGGGTGAGAGAGGAAGAATCGAGGAAACCCCTCAGCCATCACTCTTTCAGTAAAGCTTTTCTTGACTTTATTAAGATAGGCTTTGTGCAACTACTGCAATGTTTGTACTTTTTAAACATCTTCCTCTTGTCTGTTTCCCCCATTGGTGTATCACTGCCTCTGCTTATTCACTTTTGTATGATTGATTAGTACTGACACAGACTCACTGCGTGCCAGATAAATGTGTGACAGAAGAAGACAGAATTAGGAATCCTAGTTTCATCTTTAATCCTTAGGAGATACCTAGTAATCATACAATTTCAGCTTGCCATCACTGAGATTCTGTTTCTTCTTTTATTGAAAAAAAGATTATACTTATCCTATGCAGCTTTTGTGGTTGCTGTATCACATAAGATTATATACGTGAAATGTACAAAGAGAAGAACCACTATGTAGCTATAATCAATATTTCATCATTTAAAAAATAAGCCAACATTAAGGATATATAACAGTCATTTATTTCCACTCATTCTACAGATGAGCCATTAATTTCACACTTCACAAAGAATATACTTTACAATGTGTAAAGTCATAGAGGAAAATGAGGATCAGAACCACTTGGAATTTTCAAAGAAATGAAATGCACATAAACACACAAACACACAAAGCCAATAAACAAGGTTAAATATTTATCTTCACTAGGTACTGTTCTTTTCTTCTCTAAATAAGTTGAAACACTGAAAACAAATAATAAATACTTTTTTCATATACATCTTATGTTTTCAAAGCATTTGTCTTTTTGGATTTTGATTATATATCATAAAGTGGGTAGAAATATATATATTTCCATTTTACATCTTAAAGGTTAGAGAGATAAATAACCTTCATAAAGAAACAATATCAAGGTCAGGACTAGTGACTAATATTAATAACTTCCTATCTCAAAATTTGACCATAGCCACTATCCATAACAAAATTTGAAAAAACACAATTGCCTAAAGTCCTCTCTATTTGAAAGTCAAATTACAGCAATGACTTAAGTATTGGGCATTGAGGATAAAATGTAAGATCTTTCTGTTCATGTCTTTGCTCTTATCCATTAAAAAAATCATCTAAATTGAGCATGTCTACAAGTTCCCATTATGAACATGTCGTGTATTCTGTACTACATCTTTACACATACATTCATGTATTCTTGTATAACCTACTATTGATTTAGCATTTGCTTAAAAGTAAGCAATAAGGTACTGTGTATTGTTATAGACTAAAGAAAATCAATAAGCAATCCCAAGAGAAGAATATCCATTCTACTCCCTGAAAGCAATATATTGTCTCCATTGTCTATAAAATGTATTTATGTTTGGAATCTAAAACTTTAGATGACTGTCTTTTCAATGCTTTATGAAAACTCTGTAAATTAAACTCCTATATATAACTCTCAACACATGTACATGCACACATAAATATGTACACACAAAACATCCTATAAATAAAGAGAAAGATAACATAAATAATAGTATAAGGAAATTCATTTTCAAATCTCCCAGTATGTGCACTACCACTATCAAATTTGTGATTTGTTGAACTAGTTCTGAATTCAACAGGTAAGCAACTTACACTAATAGTCAGTCTTCAGAATAATTCTTAGCATTCAAAACTTTCCTAAAAATAAAATGATGAACAGATTCTTTGCTGTTCAAATCATGCTATTATTAGTCAAATCAGTTATACAATCTGTTGGGTCATCCCATCAACAATTAACCTAAATATTTTTCACCCTCCAACTGAACAAAGCAATTAAAAGTACAGATATAAGATCAAAAATAAGAGAATATTTTCCTATTCCTGATGTTCCTCTAACATATAGCCCATACTTTTCTGATATTATGTTTATATATAAAATGGGTAAAATAAAAAATAAATATGCCATTAATAGAAAATTTAAATTATTTTTAGTCTCATAAAATGAGAAATTGAGAATCTTGTAAAAACTTGGGGGAGGGGAATGTTTTATACCTTATTGAAATGAACAAGAATCCAACTTTTTTGACAAATCCTAAAGGCTCACAATACGCAATTATTCAATGGAATATTCTCTTCAAATTCTAGGTCACTTGACACCTTCTCCTTCTGTTAACAATATACATCCGAAGAAAAGTACTAGTGATCTATTGATAGGGTTTATCTGTGTCCCCACCCAAATCTCAAGTTAAATTGTCTCTTCCAGAATTCCCATGTGTTGTGGGAGGGACCCAGGGAGAAGGTAACTGAATCATGGGGATAGGGATTTTCCATGCTACTCTCATGATAATGAATAAGTCTCAGGAGATATGATTGGTTTATCAGAGGTTTCCACTTTTGCTTCTCTCTCATTTTCTCTTGTTACCACCATATAAGAAGTGCCTTTCGCCTCCCACCATGATTCTGAGGCCTCCCCAGCCATGTGGAATTGTAAGTCCAATTAAACCTTTTTTTCTTCCCAGTCTCAAGTATGTCTTTAGTATCAGCATGAAAACAAACTAATACTATAAATTGGTACCAGTAGAGTGGGGCACTGGAGAAAAGTTATCCAAATGTGGAAGCAACTTTGGAACTGAGTAACAGGCAGAGGTTGAGAAAGTTTGGAGGGCTCAGAAGACAGAAAAATGTGGGAAAATCTGGAACTTCCTAGAGACTTATTGAATAGCTTTGTCCAAAATGCTGATAGTGATAGGGACAATAAAGTCCAGGCTAATGCGGTCTCAGATGGAGATGAGGAACTTGTTGGGAACTGGAGTAAAGGTTATGTTTTAGCAAAGACCGGAGGCATTTTGCCCCAGCCCTAGAGATTTGTGAAACTTTAAACTTGAGAAAGATAATTTAGGCTATCTAGCAGAAAAAATTTCTAAGCAGCAAAGCATTTAAGAGATGACTTGGGTACTGTTAAAGGCATTCAGTTTTAAAAGGGAAACAGAGCATAAAAGTTTAGAAATTTTGCAGCCTGACTATGAAATAGAAAAGAAAAACCCATTTTCTGGGGAGAAAGTTAAGCTGGCTGCAGAAATTTGCATAAGTAGCAAGGAGCCTAATGTGAATCCCCCAGACCATGGGGGAAATGTCTCCAGGCCATGTCAGAGAACTTCATGGCAGCCCCGCCCATCATAGGCCCAGAAGCCCAGGATTAAAAAGTGGTTTTGTGGGCTGGGCCCTGGGTCCTCACATTTTGTACAGCCTAGGGACTTGGTGCTATTTGTTCCAGCCACTCCAGCTGTGGCTGAAAAGGGCCAATGTACTGTGGCTTCAGAGCGGGGAAGTTCCAAGCCTTGGCAGCTTCCACGTGGTATTGAGCCTGTTGGTACACAGAGGTCAAGAACTAAGGTTTGAGAACCTCCACCTAGACTTCAGAAGTTGTGTGGAAATTCCTGGACGCCCAGACAAAAGTTTGCTGCAGGGGTGGGGCCCTCACAGAGAACCTCTGCTAGAGCAGCATGGAAGGGAAATGTGGGGTTGGAGGCCCCATACAGAGTCTCTACTAGCACACTGCCTAGTGAAGCTGTGAGAAGAGGGCCACCGTCCTCCAGTCTCCAGATGGCAGATCCACAGAAAGCTTGCACCATGCACCTGTAAAAGCCACAGACACTCAATACCAGCCCATGAAAGCAGCCAGGAGAGGGGCTGTGCCTTACATAGCCACACAGGTGGAGCTGCTCCAAGACCTTGGGAACCCACCTCTTCCATCAGCGTGACCTGGATGTGAAACCTGTCGTCAAAGGAGATCATTTTGGAGCTTTAAAATTTGACTGGATCACTGGATTTCAAATTTGCATGGGCCCTTTATCCCCTTCATTTTGGCCAATTTCTCCTATTTGGAACAGCTGTATGTACCCAATGCCTGTACCCTCATTGTATCTAGGAAGTAACCAGCTTGCTCTTGATTTTACAGGCTTACAGGCAAAAGGAACTTGCTTTGTCTCAGACGAAACTTTGGACTGTGGACTTTTGGGTTAATGCTGAAATGAGTGAAGACTTTGGGGACTGTTAGGAAGGCATGATTGGTTTTGAAATGTGAGGACACGAGATTTGGAAGGGCCAGGGGCAGAATGATATGGTTTAGCTGTGTCCCCACCCAAATCTCAACTTGGATTTTTATCTCCCAGAATTCCCAAGTGGTGTGGGAGGGGCACAGGGGGAGGTAATGGAAGCATGGAGACCCGTCTTTCCGACTATCATTTTCATGATAGTCAATAAGTCTCAGTAGACCTGATAGGTTTCTCAGA
>CAUYLG010072919.1:0-70463 GCA_963573385.1 Cacajao melanocephalus
GCAGATCAAGAGGTCAGGAGATCCAGACCATCCTGGCCAACACAGTGAAACCCCATCTCTACAAATATTAGATGAGCGTGGTGGCACATTCCTGTAATCCCAGTTACGTGGGAGGCTGAGGCAGGAGAATCGCTTGAACCAGGAAGTCGGAGGTTGCATTGAGCCGAGCATTCCAGCTTGACGACAGACCGAGACTCTGTCTCAAAAACAAAAAAAAGAAAAGAAGAGCAACCAAGGAACACCAGCTTTTACTTGTTTTACTCACCTGCACTCATCAGCTATTTACACCTAAAATAATGATACAGAAGGAAAGGGAAAGATAGTGAAACCTGTAGTTCCCTATCCTTAAGTCTTTCCCTCACTCGGCAATAAATCTAAAGTACAGTACCGGCAGAATGTGTGTCAACCAAAAATGTTACTAAAATGCCAACAGTTCCCTCTAGGTCCTGCTGACTGCTTCACAGAAAGCCAATTACTGAGACAGTAGCTCTTGCCAGGAAAGAAGGCTTTATTCAAGTGTGACATCCAAGGAGAACAGGAAATCAGTATCAAATTCATTTATCTGACCATCTAAAATGAGAGGTTTATATAGCAGGGAAGAAATGTAACTACATATGAGAAAACCAGAATTAGGGAGGGATAAAGAAGAGGAGTTTGTCAATATAAAAGAAGTGGTCAGTTAGACAATCATGACAGGTGAGGGCTCTAGTATCTCATTTTCCAGATTCGATAATCTGGTGAGTTTCTTCTTGATAGTACCTGGGAGGCCTGATGGTTGGTTTCCTGAGAAAGAAACTCATATAAGAAAAATGTAACATGATCATGTTTCAAGACTGGAAGAGTCAATTTCTGTGTACTCAAAAGAAACCATAAACATCAGTTCTATGCAACAACTGGGCTTAATTCAAAAACAGTTGACTTGGTTTTGTGCAGTATTTCCACTTCTCTGCTAAGAACAAAATACACATGTAGAAGCTATAAAATAAAGATTGTGTAACTTTAGTGCCACTACCTACTAATGAGATATTGTTACATTTGCACCTAAGATTGCTATTGGGGTATTATAAAGAGAAATGTTAAAATTTATGTTTATACATTACATTTTAATTTTTATTTATTCAGTGACATGAAGTAACAAATTAAAAACAACATGAGAAGAGAGATCACCAAAGAATGAAAAAACTTATTTTTTTTAACAGCACTTTTTTCATACCATTTGAACAAGGGGCTGCACTTGGTAATTTTGCCTGAGGCCCTTCGAATTGGACTACTAGCCCTGATTTGAGGGGGCAGTTTTGTAAACTTAATAGTCTCTTTCCATAGTCCCTATAAATTCTGTGAAGTGCCTAAAATTCCTTTATCAATCCCTTTGGTTAAAAAATAAATAGAGAGATGTTACTTGTTTTAGCAGCTAAGAACTATCATTGCATATATAAAGTAAAATATAAATCTGGTATATAATTATTTTAAATTGTATGAGTGTGAGAAACTTTTGGGAAAAAACGATATAAAATATTCAGTGTTGGCGTTATGTAAAATGAAAGGATTATATTTTTGTTATTAATTAAATTGGTTTTAATTTTTTCACCCTTCATTATAGCACTTTAACATCAATGTAACTTCAGCTAAACATTCAAAAGATACACAATTATAATTTTAGTAACATATAAGAATATTGCCAATATAAATTTCTCTTACGGAAAGCTTTTATAAAACTACTAATTTCTAAATCAATCATGTCATCTTTCTCTCTTTTAAACTTCCCACTATGGAATGCAACTACTGAATAATGTTCTCTTATTAAAAATTTTAGCACAATAATTTCATGATTCTTTATCATTTGTTGCTTTTAATATGATGGCATTATCTTTATCTATAAAAATTAAAAGGGAAATTCTAAGAAAATGATAATTAACATTTCAACTTTGACTAAACTATGCATTATATTTATCTCATTTTTCTGCAAATCTTTAAAAGGCACTCTTCTCTGATAACATTTCTCCAGCGATACCTACAGATTTAAGAGAAAACAACTCATTAAAATTCTTTTTACAAAGCTATTCTCAGATAATTAAATATATTCTCTGGTAGTAATTGGTAGAGATTGAAAGTATTTAATAGCAGAGTCTAACAAATGACCAAAAGGCAGATGAGTTGACTGGTCTCGTATCTATATCTTGCCATTATAATTACTTTAAAAATGTATTTTTTTGCTTTGATCATGATTTCAAAATCAATTTTATGGTAAAGTGATCTCTTTTAAAGTCAGTTTGCTATGAGCAGCATTCACATAAATTATGTGTGCTTGATTTAACTATATTATTGAGGCTCTTGTATTTTTAAAGTCTTTTGAGACTGTTTTGATTTGAAATACATCTCAAGAGTAGAGAGTAAGGGTAATAAAAAATTACATAATCAAAGTAAAAACAAGGTAGAAACTTATAAATATCATGAAAGGAAATTATTTAGTTCTTGGGATTTTTTTGCTTTAATTAACAATTGATACGAACATTTTATAAGTTACACTTTTGTGCCTAAGTTGAATAAAAAGCTTCTGCTTAAATGTTTGCCTTTTTAAGTTGATTTGTAGTATTCTAAAATTTTATTTGGTCAAAAGATTGAATCATTGGGTCTGTGCATAGAAAATTATTAACTACATAGTTAATACTAATTACAGTTTCCAACTTATTCAATTTACAGTTTTTCAACTTCATGATGGTGCAAAAGTCATACACATTCTGTAGAAAGCAAACTGCGTGTACCCGTTCGTTCAACCATTCTGTTTTTGACTTTCAGTATAGTATCCAATAAGTTACATGTGCTATTCAATACTTTATTATAAAATAGGATTTGTGTTAATGATTTGGCCCATGTAATTGTTCTGCAGGAATTTAAGGTAGGCTAGTCTAGTCTACTATGTTCTGTAGGTTAACTATATTAAGTGCATTTTCAACTTACAATATTTTAAATTTGTGATGTGTTCATTAGAATGTAACTCTATTGTAAATCAAGGAGAATGTGTATGTGTAGAAAATTATCTCTCAATATCATGCAAATATATCTGTAACAAAATTCTTTCAAAATCATATGTTAAACCATTTATATTGATATTATTTTCTCTATCATTTATAATTTGGAATTTTTATATGCTATAAACAGGTAATTTGAATATAAAAGATGATCTAAGCTAAAAAAATACAAACAATAAATTTCTATATATTTTCCTAGAAACACTTCAATACCTTAAGCAGAAACAAATGCAAATTGAAACAACAGAATTACATAACATTTAAGTGAAAAATACAGTGTTCACCTTGGAAAATAACAATGGAGATGTTTTTCTATTCATTTAAAATTCCTAAAATATTTCCTGAAACACACGATAAGCTAATACAAGTGGACAATGACCTCAGGTCTTTCTTTTAAGCCAGTAGAAATGCCATTCATATATAGTTCTTGTGTTCTCTTCTTTGTTAAATTGCATAAGCTCAAGGGATTCAAACAATTTGATTCAGTATTTCCTACTTTTAGAATTAGCATTATTTCTCAGTTTGAGAAGGTCACCTTGCTGCTGGAAAGAAAAAGCAGAGTTTTCAGCAACTATTTTCATGGTAATCCAACTCTTCAGTTTACTCCCATTGTCCAGCCTGACGTAACTGCCATTTTTTTCCTCCCAAGTCAGACTTTCACTCACATTTGATTACATAGTTACCAATTTAATAGGTACCAATTGAACACTTACTTGGAGGATTTTAAACAACTTAAAAGAATATTTCTATCCTTAGTAATCTTATACAGTTAGTGAAAACAAAAAGAGTACACTGAAATTGTACCTAGCTGTAGTTTTAATATTTAGGAACATAACTGTCTCTATAAATTATGTTAGGCTTTAAAAGTAAGGGTAGATAACAAAGGTTACATAAATAGTTATTAAAGATGCTACAATTATGTCATTTTATTTTATTTTAGGTTGTTTCTACATCTTAGCTGTTGTGAATAGCACTGCAGTGAACATGAAGTGTTAATATTTATTTGAGATCCATATTTCAATTATTTTGAATAAATACTCAGAAGTGAAACTGCTATACCATTTGGTAGTTCTATTTTTTAATTGCTTTTAGGAACCTCCATACCATTTTCCACAGCATGGGCACCATTTTGCCTTCCTACCAATAGTGTGCTCCTTTTTCTCCATATCATCACTAGCATTTTTTTTTCTTTCTCTCTAATATCCATTCTAATAGGTGTCAAGTGATGTCTCATTGTAGTTTCCATTTGCATTTCTCTGTTGGTTAAAACACCTAAATATATAAAACGAACGTTAACAGAACTTAAGGGAAAAATAGACAGTAATATAACACTAGGGGGCTTCAGTAACCTAATATTAATGGATCGATTCACCAGACAAAGAATCAATAAAGAAACAGTGGACTTGAAAACACCATAGACCAAATGGGCATGACAGACAGACAATACTTTTAAACCAACAACTACAGAATACACATTCTTCTTGAGGGCACATAAAACATTCTCCAGCATAAATAGCATGTTATATCACAAAGCAATTCTTACCAAGTTGAAATCAGGTATCTTTTCTAACCACAGTGGGATGAAACAAGAAATCAATTCCAGTAGGAAATCCATAGAATTCACAAATAGCTTAAAATTAAACGACATATTTTGCACAACCATTGAGTCAAACAAAAAATTGAAAGGGAATTAGGAAATAAATTGAGACTACAAAAAAAGCAGAAACAGAATATGGAAAATGTCTGGGATGCAACAAAAGCAATACTAAATGTGAATGTTATAGCAATCAATGCCTATGTTAAAAAATAAAAAGGATCTTACATAAACAACCTCACCTTACATTCCAAGAAATTAACGAAAGAACAAACTAAATACAAAGTTAGCAGAAGGAAGCAAATAATCAAGATTAGAACAGAAATAAATGAAACAGAATAGAAAAACAATAGAAAAAAAAAGGAGCAAAACTTAAGAGGGTTTTGTTGTTATTGTTTTGTCTTTTTAGTTTTTTTTAGGGATAGGGTCTTGCTCTGTCACCAAGGCTGGCATGTAGTGGCACCATCATGGCCCATTGCAGCCTTAAACTCCTGGGCTCAAATGATCTTTTCACCTCAGTCTCCAAGTAGTTGGGACTACAGACTTGCACTGCCACCCCGCTAATTTTTTAAGGTTTTTTTGTAGAGACAGGGTCTCCCTATGTTGCCCAGGCTGGTCTCAAACTTTTAGCCTCAAGTGATCCTCCTGCCTTGGCCTCCCAAAGTGCTGGAACTACAGGACAATCTCCCTGATGAATAGAGATGCAGAATTCCTTAACAAAATAGTAACAAGCCAAATTCAATAGCACATTAAAAGGATCACACACTAAGTGGGATTTATCCTTAGGATACAAAAATACACCATTTTTTATGTATCCTTTGATACATCATTTTAACAGAGTGAAGGGTAAAAATGATATGACAATCTTGATAGATGCAGAAAAAGCATTTGATAGAAATTCAACACTCTTTCATGATAAAAACTCTCAGCAAACTACTAGTAAATGGAAACTACCTCTACATAATAAAGGCCATATGGGAAAAGCCCTCAGCTTAACATGATACTCAACAGTGAAATACGGTAATATTTTCTAATAAGGTGAGGAACAAGGCAAGGATGCCTACACAAACCACTTCTATTCAGCAAAGGAATCAGGAAAGGAAAAGAAATAAAAGGCACCCAAATTAATAAGCAAGAAGTAAAATTGTCCCTGTTTGCAGATGATATGATCTTATATATAAAAACCCCAAAGGAATCCAAAAAAAACTGCTAAAACTGTACAATTTCAAATAACAGGTAAAAATTAATGTATAAAATAATAGATACTTTATTGGTTTAAATGTATATAATTTTTGATATATAATCACATTTTTTCTATATAGAATTTGAATTTATTATATTCTTGATAATATAAGTTAATTGGCATTTACATATTAAGCTTCAATGATTATTGAAGTTGGAATACATAATCAATTTCTGAGGCCTTTGACTGCTGGTATAGTAAAATCAAAAGTGGAATTTGTCATGTCACATTTGAATTATTTGAAATCAGATGCTGGTCATTTAGGGGTTTTTATGCCAATTACCTAGTACCAGACCCAAATGAGTCAAAATACATTTGTTGAATTAAACTTAACACTCAGAAATAGCATTTAAAGTATAACTTTATAATATTATACATGTAAAAATATCCATGATGACAATAAATTTTCCACAACAGGTATTGAATATATTCTGCTTAAAATACAACTACTACTATAAATTTCAAATAGCTTTATAAAATATTTAAACTATAAAGTATAAATAAGTCTTTTTGAGTTGCTATTCTCCTGAGTAAAAACAAAAAATAAAAACCTTCAGAAACTGATGCTATTAAAAAACTGATAATATTTCAAAGTACATATTTTTAACTATTAAACCTCCAACTTGAGAAAATAGTGTCAATGTTAAAATATTTGCTAAATGTGATAATATTTTTAGATTATATATAGTTTACCCTCCCTTGAAATACATACTTTTAGCTTTATTTTGTCAATTTCTCTAAGTTTACTTTAGTAATATCAGGTTGTAGAACAATAAAGTTTTTCAAAATAATGCCCGTTGTTAAAGACTTTTCCTAGTACTTGAATTTTTAAGTAGACTTCTGTCCCACCAGAATAAAATTTGTATTCCTTGGCCCCTCAATTCCACCCCATAGGAATGAATTTAGGTCTCCCCTGGACTGTTAAGTGTTTGCATATTATTTAGAAAAAGGCATACCTTATTCTGGCTGTATATAGTCAGCCACCTGTATATAAGCTGTTATTTTGTATTGTATTAGTAGAGTTTTTCAGAAGGGGAAAAATAGTTTTATTTATTTATTTATTTATATTAATTGTGAGGATTTGGCTCATGCAATTACGGAAATGAAGTCTCACAATCTACTGTCTTCAAGCTGTAGGCTCAGGGAAACTGGTGGTGATATTCCAGTTGGAGTCGCAAGGCTAGAGGACAATGGTAGCTCATGGTATAAATCCCAGATCAAGGGCATAGCCAGTATTTTTCAGGTGATGCAGACAGGCAGGAAGAAAAAGACACAAATTCCTCCTTCCTCAATATTTTTGCTATGCTCAAGCCTTCAACTGATTGGATGTGCCCACCCATACTGGGCAGGGCCATCTACTTCACTGAGTCTACTGATTCAAAGGCTAATATCACCCAGAAATATCTTCACAGACACACCCAGAAATAATGTTTAATCTGGGCACCTCATGGTGTCAGGTTGATGTGTAAAATTAATCATCCACCAACTCTGTTTTTGCCATGCATAAGCTGCACAAACATACATTTTGTCCCTGAAATTTTTTATGCTAAGTAAGGAATGACTGCATGAAGCTACATATGTTTCCATAGGATAAATTCCCAGACAAGGCTTACTTGAGCCAAACGGAAAGTGAATTGTTATTTTTCTGCATTGTCTTTAGAAGATATTACACACATTTTTAATACTATCGGCAGTGTTTTGAGTGTAAATTTTTTCATCTTGTCAACATATTTCCACAATTTACAGTTATCACAGTAACATAATTCAGCATACTGATTTTTGTGAGTCTGAGGAACAAAGCAGGATATGTTCCTGAAAATTTAATTTGTCTTCTTATACACAATACTGAGAATCCACTTTTTATACCAAAGAGCCATTTCTATTTCTGTTCTCTGTAAGCCTGTTTTTCTTCTTGCTTCTAGATCATTATTTAAATTAATTTGTAGGATTTTCTTTATAGAAGGATATCAGTTCCTTCTATGAAATAAGGATTGAATTTTTCTCACTTTTCGTTTGACTTTTGACATTTACTACCATATTTTTGTCATGTCACATCATGTCACATTTTAATGTAGTCATATTTATGTTTATACATTTTTTTATTTTTTGTAGTTTTATTCTAATGTAGCTTTTTTGGCTTTGCAATTATAAATTCATTACTTTTGCTATTATTTTTGTTTCAAATTTAATTTAAATATTTGGAAGTTACAGTGATAAAAATATTTTAATTTTAGATAGCTACTCAGTTGCTGCATCTCTGTTTATCTTAGTCCCAATGATTTATTGTACAATGCTACCACCATCATGCTACCTATATGCTTTCTATCTACTTTTGTAAATTATAGGCACCTTTAATTTCTCTTAACTCACACATCAGCCAGTGCTACACTCTCATTTGTAATTTTAGTTTGCCTTTAAATACCTGACAAGGCAATTTCTATTTTATTACTTCCTTTTCTAGATTTTTTTAAATATATAAACAGTATGTCTCGCTATCACCTAAGCTGGAGTGCAGTGGCATATTCATAGCTAACTGCAATCTGGAACTTCTGGACTCCAGGGATCTTCCCGCCTCAGTCTCCTGAGTAGCTAGGATTACAAATATGCACCCCCATACTCAGCTAATTGTTTTAAAATGTGTAATAGAGACTGGTTATGTTGCCAAGGCCATTGTCAAACTCCTGTTCTCAAGCAATCCTCCTGCCCCTGCCTCCCAAAGTGCTGGGTTTACAGGCATGAGCCACTGTGTCAAGCCCACTTTTTAAAATTTCTTAAAACATATAATTAAGGATTAGCTAATTTATTCCTTTCTTTAAAAAAGTCACCTAAATATAATTATCTGAATAATTTGATAAATACAATATAAACACACTTATGAGTCTATTTTAAAATTTATTTTTAGATATTTTATCAATTTTTATTTTTCCATACATGCAAACCAAATTTCATGCTTACAAAAAGAGATAAAGAGTTCTCCATCCAACAGCCACACAAAAAATTTCTCATCTGCATACAGAACATACTCTGCAATCAACCACATGTTCAGCCATAAAGAAAGTCTCAAGAAATATAACAAATAAAAATGATGTCAACCATGCCTACCCTTGGACCACAGTGCAATAAAAATATAAATCAATATCAAGAAGTTCTCTCAAAACCACAAAGTGACATTGAAATAAAACAACTTGCTCCTGAACGACTTTTGGTTACACAATGAAACTAAGGCAGAAATCCAAAAACTCTTTAAAATAAGTGAAAATAGAGACACAACATATCAAAATCTATTGACCAATAACAATCGAGCTGAGAGCCAAATCAGGAATGCAATAGGCATTTCCAATAGCCACACGCACACACACACACACACACACACACCCCTAAAAATACAACTAATCAAAGAGGTGAAGGATGTTTACAAAGATATAAACACTGCCAAAATAAATCATAGATGCCACAAAATTGGAAAAAAAAATATGCTCATGGATTGGAATAATCAGTATCATTAAAATGTACACATTGCCCAAAGCAATCTAAAGATTCAACACTATTCCTAACAAAGTAATAATGTCATTTTCCACAAAATTAGAAAAAAAAAAAACTACTCTAAAATCCATATGGAATCAAAGAAGGGCTTGAATAGCCAAAGCAATCCTAAGCAAAAAGGAGCAAAGGTAGAGGCATCACATCTTCTGACATCAAACTATATTATAAGGCTGTGGTAACCGAAACAGCATGCTACTGCTACAAAACCCCATGCACCAATGGAACAGAATAGAGAAGACAGAAATGAAACCACCCACCTACAACCATCTTTGATGAAGCTAAGAGACACAAGCAATGGGGAAACGATTCCATATTCAATAAATGGTGCTGGGATAACTGGCTAGCTATATGCAGAAGAATGACGCCTATCTTTCTCCATATACAAAACTTACCTCAAAATGGATTAAAGATTTAAATGTAAGACCTCAAACTATAAAAATTCTAGAAGAAAACTGGAAATGACATTCTGGACTCAGCCTTGGGAAAGAATTTATAACTAAACCTTCAAAAGCAATCACAAAGAAACAAAAATTGACAAGTGGGACCTAATTAAACTAAGGAGCTGCTGCACAGCAAAATACGCTATCAACAGATTTAACAGGCAACTTACGGAATGGGAGCAAATATTCACAAACTATATATAAGACAAAGATTTAACATTCAGAATCTGTATGCGATTTAAACAAATCAACAAGTAAAAACCATATAACCTCATGAAAAACTAGAACATAAATAAATAGACACCTCAAAACAAGAAATACAAGCAACTGATAAGCATATGGAAACATGCTCAACATCACTAATCATGAGATAAATGCAAATCAAAACCATAATTGTTGGGAAAAGCTGCAAAGGAGAAAGGACTTACAGAGTGCCTACATAAATTGGTTGTGAGTAACATGTAAATAAGGAACAACAAACTGCAGAAAGCCGCAGGAGGCCTCTGAGGAGGAAGGCCTCTTCATACCTCATGTTCTGGTTCAGGGTGACCTTGGCTCTGTTACCATAAACATTGCGCTCAAGGATATAAGATCCCTTCAAAGCACTATGATGTAGCCAGACTTGTGGGCTCCTTGTTAGGCTGGAATTCTATCAGCTGTACATAGATAATAAGCTAAAGATAACCACATGTTCTTGTTTTGTGAAACTCCCAAACTGCCACTTTTATCAATCCTTAGAATGACACACCAGTTCTGGTTCACTGATTAACTTCCAGCTCACTGATTCACTCCACCATCACCCTCTCCCCACTATCACTCCACCCCTACCGTTTAGATCAGAGTGATTGTAACCAATAAATAGAGTGGATGATCAGAACTTGGGGCCTTCATTTCCTCCACCAAAGTAATACAGTGATGGACCCTGGTCCCACTGTCTCTCCTAATCTGTCTTTTTCTCATTCCTTTGTGGCCACCTAACTCGGGGTACCCAAGGGTGATGTAGGGCTGGCTCCCTACATTCTGTTGCCCAACGTGGGGCTCATAGATCCCTGTGTTCTGGCACCCAATGTGTGGGGCTCATGGACTCCCGACAATAATGAGATACCATCTCACACCAGCCAGAATGGTTATTACTAAAAAGTGAAATAATAACAGATGTTGGCAAGGTTATGGAGAATAAGGAACACTTTTACATTGTTAGTAGAAATGTAAATTAGTTCAGCCGCTATGGAAAGCAGTTTGGAAACTTCTCAAAGAACTTAGAACTACAATTCACCCAGGAATCCCATCACTGGATACATACCCAAAGGAAAATGAATCATTCTACCAAAAGACACATGCACTCACAAGTTCATTTCAGCACTATTCACAATAGCAATTAATGAAATCAACCTAGGTGCCTATCAACAATGAACTGCATCAAAAAAATGTAGTACATATACACCATGAAATACTATGCAGTTATAAAAACAAACAAAATATTGTCATTTGCAGCAACATATAAAAAACTGGAGGCCACTATCTTAAGCAAATTAATGGAGAGACAGAAAATCAAATACTGTATGGTCTCACAAGTGGGAGCTGAACATCAGGCATAAAAACAGGCAAAAGATGGAAACAATAGACACTGGGTACTACTAGAAGAGGGAACAAAGGACGGGAGGCAAGAACTGAAAAATCTACCTACTGGGGCTATGCTTACTATCTGGGTGGAGGGATAATTTGTATCCCAAACCTCAGGGTCATACAATATACCCTTTTAACAACCCTGGACAAGTGCCCCCTGAATCTAAAATTAAAATTACTTTTAAAAATCTTATTTTCCTCTAAATCAGTATTACTATAAACTTTTATTGTTTTTGCAGATGGTTCTGTCCGCAATTAATATTTATCATTCTGTTTTGCATAACATTTTAAACAAACACTGCTATTTGTTTAATAAACTGTCTTATGAAGGTAATGTTTATTATCACAAAATACACAAAAGTTAAGAGCATTTGTGTAGAAACTAGAAATGATTTGGGCTGACTACAATTTTGTAACCACTGTCTCCTGCAGGCTTTTATTGTATGCAATTAGAACAAGTCATAAGTTTGTAAAGATGGCCTATGTCAATTATACGTACACAAAATACAAAAAGGCTCAAGGCATTTGTATGAAAACAAATTATTTAAAATTTGCTGAGATATTTCTACCCCAGAGTTTATTGTGTTAGATTAGTAAGATGAATTATATTCTAAAAATTCACCTCCAATATTTTGTTTTAAAATTACACAACAGTGTTCTCCACTGCCCAGCTGTAGAACTTAAACAATTTTCCTCTTGCTTAGAGATTGAAGCACGTTCTTGAAATGTGTTTCAAGCTTTCAATTTTCTGCTTATGTTACAGATGATCTGTTCAATACAGATGATTCAAGATACTGTGAGAAATGAGAAAGCAGTAGACTATGACTAGGAACACATTTTAGAGTTAAACTATAATACAGGAATATGAATACATTGTATTTTTGAAATATATAATTACGAATATGAGGGGAAAGTGGTGTGTTTAGAAATTATATAACAATCTTATACATTGTGGTTAATTGCTTTATGTTTCTATTACCTATGATGATGATGAATAGAGAGGTTACAGAGAAAAGCAAACTGAAATGAAAGAAACAATGACAAATATTTCAAATTATTTTGTTAAATTGAAAACACTCTGAATTATTCTGCGATAATACACTATACTCAGTAAATTATAAACATTTTATATATGTTCCATAATAATAAAAACTTCTTTCTGAATGGTTTTCCCCGTGTCTCCAACACATTGAAAACCAATTTGAGCAATAATGTTTGTACTGATGAATGATAATTTCAACTTTCCAATGAATACATATAAATACATGGTACTGTTGACTATTACCATCTACCTTAACCCAGAGTTTTAAGTTTTAAGAGCTTAGAGTGAAAAGTCATACTCCCAGTGATAGAAGTCCAGGTCTGATAATTTTGAGTTGTGGTATTTGGAAAAATTGCTAAACTTTTTAAAGTGTTATGCATTTAATTAGTGAAACTTGAGGTAGGTTAGATAGGCTAGCTTCCCTTAATGGGGCAATAAACCACCCAACAGTGTACAGACTGCATCGAGGACTCATGGTTATACCTCCCACAGAAAGGAGATAGAAGAATAGGAAAATTTCTAAATTTGCACAAGTGCAGAAACCTTGGGCTCACCTATGCTCATTTTAATAGTAAAAAGACACACCTCGGAGAGAAGCCAAGATGGCTTATTAAAAGCAAATCAAATTCATTCAAGTTTTAACTCAAAGCCACCATACAAGAAAGCCTTATCTGTGATAACAAAATTAGAGCTGTAAAACTTCTTTAAATTCTCATAATATACATGTTTGGTAGAACATTATTCCTCTCTTACTTTCAACACTTTAAAGCAGAGTTCATGCTGGTATCGTATTTGTACATTATGTAATTTGTAGTACCGAGTAGTTAAGTTATTTTAAATAAATTTATGGGCCATCTTACTTTCATACAACTTCTGATTTGGAATTGCTAATCTAACTAGCAACAACCTTGTGGATTTAAATGTGATCTTTAGCTGTTTATTTTTAGGTAAGCAACAGTTTTTAATGCAAGTTGCAGACCTTAAAAAGAGATGAGGTCTTTATCTGATAGAAAATATTTTCTTTTTAAGAAATTCACACATTTGAATCTTCCTACTAATTTACAGTTCTATGATTTGGGAAATTTTAGCTATCTTGTTAATTATACATATGTTAATTATGCATATAGTAGTTGCAAACAATAGAGGAAAATGAGATAATTATAGTTTGTTATGCAGATTTCTAAATCTTTTTGTACTAATCAAGCCAGATAATTATTGCATCTTCTACAAAAGTCCGCTCAGGAAAGAAGCTACATTATATAAAATAGATTCCATTAGATGTACAAAAAGGGGGGAAAAAGCTAAAATTAAGACTCTGAGCTTTAAAAAGTCTTAGTGTAATAATTCACATGTAAAAAATATTAAATTTGTTTTAGCATGTGTTTAGTTTCATTCAAATGTACTGAAATACCTTGACCACTTTATTTGCATATGCATGTTGTACTTATCGATGTGCCTTTTCCCTTCTATGGTGAAAAATGGTACAAATCCGAATCCATATTTAGTTCTGAATGACATACATGAGGCTCTAAAATTTAGCTGTGGTTTCCCCTTTTGTAGTCTTTTTGTACTGTTTATAAAAGGTTTTAAATTTTGTCATTTTAGTGGAGTTTATTCTGTAATCTTTCGGAAAACATCAGTTTTAATCAATGACTTAAGGAATAGCTCTAACAGTATTTTGGAATTATATTATCTGCATACATGATTTCCTGTTTTACCTAACCTCTAGACATCTATTCACCAAGAATTTCAGGCTTTGTCAAGTGTTTTTTATTAGTATAAATAGACTTCAGCTTCTGAATCCTAAAATTTTATCTTTCGGAGCTGATATTGCAGAAGGTAGAGTTTTCTAAATGTGTTTCAGAAAGGGAAACATTTTTATTTAGTAGTTTGTATAGCCACATTTATTCAGTAAGAAATAACAGAGAAGGTTTTGCTTTCATGTATTACATTTCTGACTTATTATTGCTTCGTGCAGGTCCAAGGCTCTGACCTATATTATCTTTCTACTGACCGAAGAGCTTCCTTTAACATTTCTTATAGGATAACTGGGTCTTCTCAGTTATTGTTTGCCTAAGGAGCTCTATTTTTGTTGTTGTTGTTGTTGTTGTTCTTTTTTGTTTGTTTGTTTGTTTATTTGTTTTCGGAATCTTGCATGCTGGAGTGCAATGGCATGGTCTCATATCACTGCAACTTCTGCCTTCTGGTTTCAAGTAATTATTCTGCCTCAGCCTCCTGAGTAGCTGGGACTACAGGCACCTGCCACCACATCTGGCTAATTTTTTTTTTCTTTTTCTTTTTTGTATTTTTAGTAGAGATGGCATTTGCCATATTTGCCAGGCTGGTCTTGAACTCCTGACCTCAGGTGATCCACTCTCTTTGGCCTCCCAAAGTGCTGGGATTACAGGCATGAGCCATTTTGCCCAGCTTTTTTTCTCTCTTTTGAAGGATTTTTTGTTGTGCCTAAAATTCTGAGCTAACAGGTTTTTTTTTCATTATCTTCATTATTTTATGGCTTATGTGGTTTCTATGAAACTAGATGAAACTAGATGAAAAGTCTGCTGTAATTATTATTTTGCCTCTGTCTGCACACCACCATCACCATCCACTAGCTGCCTTCAAGAATTTTTCTTTATTATTGGTTTTCCACAGTTTCCACATGCTGTTTTTAGGGACTAGGATTTGTTATTTTTTGTTTGTTTGGTATTCTCTGAGATTCTTGGATTTGACGGTACCACGTAGGCCTCAGTGTTCTCCCTACAGATTACGCCCTTTATTCAACAAGGGAGATAGAGGCAAAGGATGTAAGCAGATTTCAATAGTGGTTGATGTTCCCCTGGATCCAGCACAATCTCTCTGATCCTCTCCAGGAAAACCTGATGGATTTCCTGGAGGAAAAGCCTGAAAATGAGTAGGAACCCAAATATCAATGGTCACCTGTAGATATCCCACTTTCATGCTAGCCTACCTTCATCCTTCAACAGCGCCGTAAAGTTTCCAGTTTCATTTATCTGTTGACTTCTCTGCTGTGTGGTGGCATCATCCCCAGGAAATTAAATGCTTACAATCTGTTTTAATCTGCAGGTATGGGACTCTCTATTTTATGTGTTCAGTTTGGTTGCTTGCATTATGACCTCAATTCTTTCATGGAGTCAAGAAAATTTGTTACTTTGGAATATACTCACCAGTTTTTTGGTTGGATGGAAGATAATGTTAGTCCAGATATCTACATTTCTAAGCTGAAATAAGTAGTTCAAAGATAAATAATTTAATAAGTGCAGAGATCAACCAATAATAAAAATGCTAATATTCATTGGAAAATAAAAATACAAACAAAAGCATAATGTAATGTAATCTAAGGTAAGGTCCTCTAAATTTAAGTGCATGTACTGTGGTTGCAGCTTGCCAGACCTACAGTTCTGTGAATTGAATATTGTCATGGCAGTTTGTCAGGTGTATGCTCAATAGTAGAATAAAAGAGAAAAGAGGACAGTATCCTTTTTAAAGGGGAAGTTTGGGAAATAATGGCAAAGTGTGAGGAATGTAGTCATTGGGATCAAGCCAGGAAGAAAGAGAAATAAGAAGATGCTTTGTAGAGGACAGTTTGACATTTTGAAAGGGTTTGAGAAGCCTATCCATCTAGCAGAGAACTCTGAAGAATAGGTTAGAAGTTTCATATAGATTTTATACACTTCTCTCTCCTTACCGTTTCATAAAACTGATTTTTTTTTTAATTTATAGAAAGCTTTCATCTGATAAAGAATATTTTGGCTGTAGTTGGTATGATATAACGTTAATGTGTACTTCTCCTTACAATACTTCTTATAGGACTTACTAATATGAGTAAATGTGGCATTGCAAGGTTTTTATGTGCCAACCAGGTTATTGTGGCATTGAATGACATTGGATTAATAAACTTCATTGCCTGAAATATTTTTAGGTAGAAGTATTTCTATTTTCAATTGTGTTTCCATAGAGAAAAAAGAAGGGGAACCAATAATGTTTGCATCAGTTTCATCATGTTTTGGCCAGAATACTTCTTGGACTAGTCTTTGACCTACTTCAGAATCCTAACTATTCTGTTTGACACAATGTCCATTTTTTGAAGTATTGTTTAGCTGCAAAGAAAGGAGTTAAGAAATTAGTAATAAAACCATAATGACTTGAAATGTTGTGTGGTAAGTAAAAGAGTGCATTAAATAGTTACAACTAAATTCTAGTTTGTTTGTTTTGGTTTTTGAGACCATCTCACTGCGTTACCTAGGCTGGAGTGAAGTACTGCCATACCTGACTACAGCCTTGTCCTCCTGGGTTCAAGCAATCATCTGGCTTCAGCCTCCTTGGTAACTAGCACTACAGGTGTGTCACCATACCTGGCTAATTAAAAAAAAAATTGTAAAGGCAGGGTCTGACTATGTTGCCAAGGCTAGTCTCAAACTCCTGGCCTCAAGCAGTCCTCCTGCCTCAGCCTCTCAAAACCCTGGGATTACAAGTGTGAGCTACTGCCCCCAGTCTGTAGTTTCAATGTAGTTTCAATCCTGCTATTGTTACTAAATTAAAACTAAATCTTGAACCTATGCATTAAATCTGCAGAGGAGTTTTACTTTCTTCTCTGCCTTTGTGACAGATCTGGGGTATCCACGTAGTAGAACAGTAGTTCTGGAAAGATCAAGATTTCAAAGAAAAAAATTTTATCAGCGTCAGAAAACATTACTTGGGAAAAATAAGGGAGGGGGAAAAGGTTTATGTTCAGATAATTTTCAACAACTCTATAATCATAATTAAAAAGTGTCTTTTCTTTTGGGATTATTAGGGCTTTTAAAATACAGGTGATCATAGTCAAGGTTAAATGTAAGAAATATTAAACATTAAATATAAGAAACTATATGTTTCGGCCAGGCGTGGTGGCTCACATCTGTAATCCCAGCACTTTGTGAGGCCGAGGTGACTGGATCACTTGAGGTCAGGAGTTCAAGACCAGCCTGGCCAATATGGTGAGACCCCGTCTCTACTAAAAATACAAAAATTAGCTGGGCGTGATGGCACGCACCTGTAGTCCCAGCTACTCAAGAGGCTGGGCAGGAGAATTGCTTGAGCCTGGAAAGCACAGGTTGCAGAGCGAGCTGAGATTGTGTCATTGCACTGTAGCCTGGGCGTCACAAAGAGAGACTCTATCTAAAAAAAAAAACTGTAGGTTTTATGAGCAAAATACATTTTTCTCTTACTACTGTTGAGTGTTGGCTATTCAAAGGTAGTTTACAGATGTAGAAACCAACACTTTAATGCGCCTGTAAAATACCGTGTTTCTTGTTTCTTTCCCTGTACTAATAATGACCTAAGGTAATGTGTTCTACATAAATATAGAGAAAAAAGAGGGATGTGGATTTAATTCTGTACAACATATTGATGGTACATTTTGAGATATTGGTCATTGAGAATTATGGGATTTTTCTGGTTCATACTGCAGAATAATTGAGGACTTTATTATCTAGAGAAAGTCTTCTTATTTAAATCTGGAGATAATTGTTGATTTTTTGCATTATAAATTAAACTGTATTAGTGTTAAAAAATACCTGATGATTTGTTACTACCCATTTCTAGAAGGTGCAGTTCTTACAAGAGATGATCTTTGGCTCCCTCTCTGTTTATAGTTATGAGCAGTCCAGAATAGATTGTGGGTTGTGATTCTGGAAAGCTAAGGACACAATTTGAAGCATCTCAGAATAGTTCTCACAGTCTTGGAGTGTGACTGAGGCTGGTGTAATAAGAGCCATGTGCCCTGACAATAATTATCTCAGAGATGGAGAGGGGTCTAGTATCATTCTTGAGACTTGGCCATCTTTGGTATCTGTCCCCAGTAATGGTTTATGTAGGGAATATCAAATGAGGTGTAAGACTTACTCTCCCAGAATAGTGGATAATGGAGTGGTATTGGGCAAGGAAAATATTCATAATGCAATAAAGCAACATTGATAAAACATAAAAACTTAATTAGAAAAACAGAGAAAACATTTGGAAATTTTAATGGTATGTAATGCCTGTTTGAACTTGTATATATTTGATTCTTTTCTCTTATGTCTTAAGAAATACTTTTTCTCAGTGGAAGTTGAAAATTCGATATACAGGATTTTAACAAGAAATCAAATTGTACCTTTTGTTGCATTCTTCAGCAAATTAATAAATCAGTTAAATTCAGTGTTAGTGTATTTCTTGAGGACCTCACTGTTCTACTTAGCATTGCTGAAAAAAAATCTAGCAGTTTGATGTATTTTTCCTTGGAAATTTATGAAGTCATCATAGTTTTTCTAAGTATATGGTACAACATTGGTACATCAAACTCAAATAACTTTGTAGTTTCACTGTTGATAGATAATTAGAGAAGATCACCTATTGATTTATACTGTTTTAACATACCAAATGCTAACAAGAAAGGCTGCAAGAATAAATATTCTGCCTAAAATACCTCCCTTTTTGTACCTGAGCAATTATTATACAAGAAATTTGAAAATAACTTTACCAATGTAAAGTTTATATTCATTAATTCCGATATTATAATAGTTTTTACCTATTAAAACTAATATATGCTTCACTAATATTCCATGTTAACTGGTTACATTTTGGAGAAATAATTTTGACAAGCATATTAATTGGTATTTAAGTTCAATAGTTTGATTTTTTAAAAAATATTATTCCACAATTGAGTTATATGCATTCACAGATAATTAAGCTACATCTAAATTTCTTCCTCAGTATTTTCCATTGTGTTATTTTGTAGTCTGTGAATAGTAGGATACACGTTGTAAAGAAAACAGAATCAGTAATCAAGTCGAGCATGAGACTGAACCTTGGATCTTCCACATGATTATGTATGCCTTTCATATATTTATGTGGGTTCCTCAGATGTAGTTTTCTGTTTAAAATTTAAATAATATCTATCTCACAGTGACTTCAGAAGATTAATTTAAATAATATATTTTAAGCACCAAAAAAAAAAGAGTTTGGTACATAGAAACAAAAAGATTTTTTCTTTTCTTCAAATTTATTATTGAATATTAAACTAGAATCCTAAAAGCATTGTTGACCTTTTGCCTTCCTATTTCCATTTACCTTTTACTTCATTTATTCAATCAACAATTATTTTTTGAACATTATATGAAGCTCTTTGCATTGACTAATGAATGGTAAATACAAAGGTAAGCCTTTGAAAAGTAATGCTTACAATAAAAGATAAGGACAAAAACAACCCAGCTGTGAAGAGGATACTTGGGAGAAGGAGGAAGGCAATAAACAAATGCCAAGGATTTGAGGCAGTAACGTGCAATTGGAGATGCAAAGCGTGCTGGTATAGCTACAGTGAATGAGTGGAAAGAGTGGCTAACAGGAAAGCAGGTAGCTGGGGCTGTCATCAAAGGCCCATCATCATTTATGCAACAAATTCTTACTTGATACATAATGCTGTACTTGTTAGACATTGAATTAGGGCCTGTGATAACATTTGTGTTCTCATTAGGTGTGGAATTATGACGTGGAAACTCATAATTAGAGGAAACATAAGTGCTTTGATAGCAGAATTAAAGAATTCTAGTAAGCTATATAAATGAAGGAATTGGAAGAATTCATGAATTGAAAGAGCAGCTTCAATTGAGACTCAAAGAAAGAACGGGAGTTATGCTGATGACTGAAAGAAGGGCTGTAGAAAAGGTCAAAGGTAGTGAATAACCCCATTTATAAAATCAAGCTCCTATTGAAAAAATTATTTCGATTTTGGCACAGAGGTCATTTGCAGGCACCTTTTTACTTGGTGATGCACTCTACAATGCTTTCATAAATAAATATGTGGAAACCATTTGTTCCCTCTATCCTTTTTACGGTATGAAAAAGGATATTGAGATCGTGTCACTTTCATACTTAATGTCAAGTTTATTTCATGGTACTTTGATGAACTTACTATCTAGTCATAAATGCTTAGCTATGTAAGTTGCTATCTGCCTAGTTTTGATGTGGGAAATGTGTATGTAATTTCAAGTTGCAGCCTTTTTCCTGAATATAAAACTGATTTATGTCTTAGAGGCAGGCTTTGATCAGTTTTGCTATCCTTACTGAAAGGCAGTCTTTACGAACATTAGCAAGAGTTGTTCTACTGCTCTATATGCATATGGCTGGACATTTTTATGAAGGGATTTTTTTTTCTCTGCACATCTCATATTCACATGATGTCAAAACAAATATTCAACATTCATAAATAAGCCTAGAGGATGTATTTCCTCAGCACACCGATTATGACACCTGGATCCCTAAGTAGCCACCAAATGAGACAGATGACACAATATAGAAATGTGTAAGATGTAATTTTTTTTTGTCATGAACTTTGACCAGTTGGAAATAGAAGCCGAAAGGAAACCAGGAAGATTAATATTCTTTCCTTCCTCTGTACTTATTCCTTCTTCCTCCTCATGTATCCTTCTCCCGTATCACAATCTGACTTGCTACTGGTTTACGGTTGCATTTATTACTCATTATTATATATTCAGACTTTAAATATTGTTCAATAAATAAATGTTAAATAAATAAATGAGTGAAAGGTAGATGGGAATATGAAGGCAAAAAGATAGATTTATCTTATGAGTGTATTTTAATATGTAGTAATATATTTGAGGAAAATAAAATATGTCTATGTACATAGGATTTAGATGGCCAAATCATGGACCCTAGAATAGACTCTCCATCAGTCTATTCCAAAATGTCTTTTATGGCTGAGTTGTTAAACCAGTCGAGCAACTTCCTGTGCTTCCTTGTGGCTCATTGTGAAACATGTTAACCTTTCCCAGGTATTTTGTGAAGTATCATTTCCTGCCTTACTTGCTTATTCATGCACTGATTCACACTGGTCTCAGATTGTACCTCTCATAATGAGAATCAGCAATTAATTCTCATCTCAGGCTTTGTAGTTTTGGTAGTTCAGGCTATGAATACTTGTAATACAGATCGTCCTCAAAAGAAAACAATTGAAATATAATTTTTTACTTTTAGTTTCCAGTTGTCTAAAAATAATAGAGGCCCAATCATTAGTATGCTATAGCATTACAAATTACTTAAGCTTTCCTCTGTGGTTAATTTGGATGAGGTATCTATGGAAGAAAAGGTATTCAGAGAGTAAGTAACTCCAGCAAGAAAGCCTTATGAAAACAGTGTAACTTTAATGAACCCATAAAAGAAAAGAATAGACTTAGAGCTTTTGGTTGACTCTCAAGACTAGAATACCTTTATTGCACATTGAGGGAAGAATTTTATTTTCCTCACTATGAAGCTGTGCCTATGATCTAATTTCAAGGGAGGCAGAGGTATAAAGGACACTAGCTTACCAGCTTTATCAACTTTTACACTCATGTAAAAGTCAAGGTCCATGTTGCCTATGTAAAAGTTAGGTATGAGTGGACCTTGGACCCACAGGATAGGAGCATTGTATAGAATCTAAAGTCTTAAACACACTAATTCCCCGGCATCCTACCATCTGGTAGAAACATTATAGTAAGAGGGTTCGATCTGTGGTGTTGGCTAATCATGGTGTTTTTAGGGTAAAGCAAGTGACCTCTTATCTGCTAAGAGAAACCCCCCTCCCAATCTGTGGATACCATATAATGTGGTCATACGGGAAAGCATCTCACAAAGTGATGTTTGTTTTCCTCAAAACTCAACCACTTAACACCAGTTTGATAACACAATAAGCGAGTACAATGTGGAAGTACAAGTTCTGATCTGGAAAACAAGAGTCTACATGTCAAAGAAATTGCAGGACTTGGCTAATATGTACTGGTAAAATTTGGAAACATAAAGAATGATATATTTCAGTGAATTTGGCTAAAGTGATATAAGGCTGGAAGAGGAAACCTGATAGACATCAAGTTATGTTCTTTATGACAAGATGCAGTGTTTCAGCAAGTACTATTAAAGTTGTCCTTAATAGTCTTTAAGTGTTAGGAAAAAAAATTATCGGGAGGCCATTAAGATGAGACAGCTCCTGAGTGTTACATTTCTACATAAGCAAACTGAAGCCCAATATAAAGAGTAAGATGAACCTAGAGACTTTACCAATTAGAAATCACAAACTATTCTTTAACTAGGGACTTTCTCCAATAAACAATTGAATATATTTTCTTTTTATTTGTTTTTCCATGAACACCTTATAAAAGTTTCTCTCTCACACGAACACTTCACCCCAATGGAGCACTGAACTGGTATTGCCTAATTCATGAATCATTGTCTGCTAAAATAAACTTAAGAAATTTTAATGTGCCTAAGTTTATTTTTTAATACCACAATAGTTCCTCGAAACCTAGATTCGGAGATGATGTACATAAATGAAGAAAGTATGCTGGAACTTCCTTGTCACAGTCTTTTAAAGGTTGATGGAAATACTAGGGTGGATTTTTACTACCTGGCTATTTTTCTTAGAGGTGAGCCCAGAGGACACTTTCTATTTTAAGGCAAAAAGAAATCCCGCATTGAGACTTAGATAGATTTTATGGGATTCTTCCATAGAAATGGATGCCAAATATCAATGTAAATAATAAAGATTATGTGATCACAGAATAGTAGGAGCAATATGGCAGAATTTTATTTTCAGAAGCATAGTGGACATAATTATAATAGGCAGAAAGGCTGGCTTGGCTTTCAAGATTCCATTATTTGCAGGAATTTCTGGTGTTGGCTAATCATGAGGTTTTTAGGGTAAAACAAGTAACCAGTCACCTAAGATATTTCTTAACTTTCTACAGTAAGAAAATATCAAAGTCAGTGAGTAAAGGCCTGATATCAGCTTCCATTGTGAAAAGTCCATTGCCTCTCATCTAAGTTTACAGATCTAGGTTAGTTCACTAATCCAGAGTACACTGAAGAGGAAGCTGGGACACCTTAAGGAAATGTCTTGAAATGTCACACATACATGCAGTAAGTAGTTTAAACTTTTCCCAAGGAGACACGTCATCCTTTAGAAGGATAAATATGGACTTACAAGGAGAATTACATAGAACTGACACATTTTTCAGAACACAAAATGCTACTGTTCTCTGTCTTACTCAGAACTTAGGAAAACCAGGTGGTAACTGCAGATTTTATTCAAGTTCATTTCATAGTGCATCCAGTACATCTGGAGATTTGCCGTATGTTTTTTTTTTTTCTGTTTTCAAATGTACAATTAGGATAAATATCATTGGCAGTTGATATAAAACCACATTTATTCTTCACCTGAATAGAGCCATTATAGTAAGAGTATTCAAGGGCAGGCTCCTTAAACTGTGTCTCTGCCCCTATATAATCAAGTGAGTAAATAAGGAATAATAACCTACCTCCTGAAAAAAATTATGAGATTAACATCCTCAGTCAAAGCCTTTGAAAATTAAGAGATAATAGTGCTATCACATTTCTATTCAATTCAACTCCCTGGCTTCTGCAACAAAAAAAAAAAAAAAAAAAAAAAAAAAAAGAAAAGAAAAGAAAAAGAAAAAGTGTGGATCATAGCAGGGAATGATGGACTGCCATAAAATTATCAGGTGGTGGTATCAGCCACAATTTCCTTACTAGATACACAGTTGACCCTTGAACAACACAAGTTTGAACTGTGCTTTGCTTAAATGTGGACTTTTTTCAGTAAATATATTGGAAAATTTTTGTAAATGTGAGATAGTTTGAAAAAGCTTGCAGATAAACCATGTAGCATAGACACATTGACACAATTAAGAAAATGTTATATCATAAATGTTTAAAATATGTGTAGATAATAGTTTATCATTTACTACCATAAAATTTACACATCTTATAAAAAGTTATAATTTATCAAAACTCCCAAACACCCTACATGGTGTCATTCACAGTTGAGAGAAATGTGAGCAAATGTAAATATACAGTATTAAATCATGACAATGTAATCTACTGTAGTACATACTGTATTATCATTTTTTGTAGCCACATCCTGTAGCTATTGTGATGAGCTCCTGTTGGGAGTATCTGTTTAAAACACCATGTGACTCTAATTATCTCCCTGTGAGCAGTTCTTTCCAGTAAATTGCTTATCATAGTAAAAAGTGATCTCTTGAGGTTCTCAAGTATTTTTATCGTGTTTGGTGTAATACTGTAAAGCTTGCAGAACACCATGGGACCTATATGAAATGCTACTAGGTGATGCTGGAAGTGCTCCCAAGAGACAGAGAAAGGTCATGACATTACAAGAAAAAGTTGAATTGCTTGCTATGTATCATAGATTAATGTGTCTGCAGCTATAGCTGCCTGCCATTTCAAATAGATGGTTCATCACGAAACACATAACAAACATATGATATTGATAAATATAGTACAGCACTATATTTTCACTTTCTTATGGTTTTCTTAATAATACTATTTAGTTTAATTTATCATAAGATACTATATAGACAGATATACTAGATATAGTATACAGATAGATATACAGATAGTTATGCTAGATATGTAGATATATATCTATGTACACTAGATAAAGATCTATATACTAATATCTAGTGTATATAGATCTATATCTTTACATATATACACATAGTTCTCATGGTGTTCTGCAAGCTTTACAGTATTGCACCAAACACAATAAAAAGACTTGAGAACCTGAAGATATCATAATATATATATGCTAATATCTAGTGTATATAGATATCTATATATCTAGTATATCTATCTGTATATCTAGTATATCTGTCTATATATATAATGTCTTACAATAAATTAAACTAAATAAAGTGTTAAGAAAACCATAAGAAAGTGAAAGTATACTTATGGTTCTGTACTATATTTATCAATACCATATGTTTATGTTGTATGTTTCATGATGAATCATCTGTCTGAAATGGCAGGCAACTACAGCTGCAGACACATTAATCTATGATATATACCAACCAATTCAACTTTTTCTTGTAATGTCATGACTTTTCTGTTTCTTAGGAGCACTTCCAGCATCACCTAGTGGCGCGTCATATAGGTCCCATGGTATTTTGCAAGCTTTACAGTATTGCACCAAACACTGTATAGATATATAGATATCTATATAAACTAGATATATAGATATCTGTATACACTGGATATATATCTATATATACACTAATATATAGTGTACCTAGATATCTATATATCTAGCATATGTCTATCTACATATATGTATAGACATATAGCACACAAAATATATGTTAACTGTTTATGTTGTAGATAAGGCTTCAGTCAACAGTAGCTATTAGTAGTTAAGTTTTGTGGTAGTCAAAAATGATACACGGATTTTTGACTGTTTTGGGTTCTGCACCTCAAACCCCTACATTGTTCAAAGCCCAACTGCATTGTTTGTTGCAATGGATCCACACAGCCTGTACCACCTGATATGAAACTTCTCTCTGGAAATTCTAGCAATGGGAAGGAGGAAAAGCACTTTGACTTTATGTACAAAACATAGCAGTACACTGGCTGGGCGTGGTGTCTCATGCCTGTAATCCCAGCACTTTGGGAAGCCAAGGCTGGCAGATTATTTGAGGTCAGGATTTCAAGACCAGTCTGCCTAACATGGTGAAACCCTGTCTCTACTAAAATCACAAAAATTAACTGGGCATAGTGGCACATGCCTGTAATCTCAGCTACTTGGGATGTTGAGGTAGGAGAATTGCTTGAGCCCGGGAGGTGGAGGTTGCAGAGTCAAGATCATGCCACTACACTCCAGCCTGGGTGACAGAGTGAGACTCCGTGTCCAAAAAAAAAGAAAAAAATATGTATGTATCAGTACACTTTCAGTATTTTGCTTGAGGAGTATGTTAACTGCTCTGCTCCATGTCATAGTAGAATCTATAGAGCATTGAACAACTTTTCTTTCTGCACATTGTCACATGAGTTTACTAATTGATGACATTATGCTAATTGAACAAGGGCATCACTAGAGGAGGAGAGGCAGTTTTCTTCTCTTAGTACTTTGAAGACCTCAACACATTGTTCCATGGCCTGTAAGGTTTCTGTAGAAATCCACTGTCAGTCTAATGGGTGTTTCCTTATATGTGACTTAACATTTTTTACTTGATATGATTACAACTCTCTTTGTCTTTGGCTGTAATGTGCCTTAGAGAAAACCCTTTTGGTTTAAATATGTTTAGATTGAATGTATTTAATTATCTTGTATCTGTAAGTCTGTATCTCTTGCAAGACTTTGAAAGTTGTCAGCTGTTATTTCATGACATACATATATTTTCATGACATATATCTTCTGTGCCTTCACCTATCTCTTAATATATTTATAAATCCTAAAATTTGATTATTTGGTCATCTTATGGTATCCTATTTTTCATGTAGGCTTTCTTTATTGCCTCTTATTCTTTGTTTTTGTCTAACTGGGTTGTTTTAAAAGGTCTGTCTTCACCTTTATAAATTCTTTCTTCTGCTTTATCTAGTCTATTGTTAAAACTCTCTGTATTTTTTATTTCATTGATTGAAATTTTTAGCTTCAAGACTTCTGTTTGCCTTTTTATATGATATCTGTCTCTTCGTTGAATTTCTCATTCATATTGTGAATTGCTTTTCTAATTTCCTTGAATTGTTTTTGTGTGTTCTCTTGTATTTCACTGAATTTCCTTTATAATATTATTTTGAATGATTTTCAGTCATTTTTGTAAAGTTTTTTCTCTTTGGAATTTGTTACTAGAGAATCATTGGTTCTGTTTGGTGGTGTCATGTATTCTTGTTTTTTCATGTTTCCTGTTTTCTTGATATCTGTGCATCTGATTTAACAGTCTCTTCTTTGAATTTTATATATTTGCTTTCATAGAGAAAGACTTTTACCTATAAATGTAACTATAATGAAGATTTGGCAGCATGCTTTAGCTTTGATTCTGGATTGGTAAAGTACTATATTATCTTTATGATTTCTTTGGATATAATCAGTATCATTGGTATCTATGTTCAGTTACTTGGGCTGTAGTTGTTAGTAGAGGCTCTGGTGAGGCTTTTCTGGGGATGAGGATGCCAGGTAGTTTGTTGCTAGGGCACCAGTGGTGGCCACAATGGGCCAAGTGTGCCTGTTCTTGGGCCTCTGGGTGACATACATGAGTCCAACATGGTGGGCCCAGGCAGGTTGGTCCTGAGGCCACCAGGTGGCATCCTTGGCTTCAGTGGCGGCAGTAATGGTGCCCCTAAGTGGTGCTTATGGATACCAGTGATAGTGGTGGTGGCCTGGTTGGCAGAGTCGTAAGGCCCTTGGGTGGCAACTGTGGCTGGGTGTTGCTGGCACTTTCTGCTATTGAAGAGCCTCAAGATCAACTGGAGATGAGAAATTATGTCCTTCTCAGGTCTTTCTTGACCATGCCCTCAGCCCCACATGTGTGTGGTCCGGTCTTCTACATGCCCAGGAGGTTTTTTTTGTTTTGTTTTTGTTTTTTTTTTTTTTAGATTTTCTAAGTTAAAGTTCTAATGGGCATTTTCCTATATTTTTCTTCAAACATTTTGCTTCTGCTATTGTTTTCTTCAGCTGTTACCCACTTGCTTAGGCAGCTACAAAGTCAAGCAATTTCCTTCAAGTGTTTTCAACCAACATGTCCAGGGAAAAGACTTTTTCAGCTTACAAGGCCCAAGTCAGATTAAATAAAGATGGCCTTGTGAGAGCGGTCTTCCAGGAAACCACCAAGTAGTTCAAATAATGTCAGTTTTTAAAGAATAAGGTGTAAAAGCACTGCTCCAACCACACTATGTCCCCTCTAATGGCTATTGGGATGCTGATTTTGCCTTTCTTCTTTTTTTTAATTTTATTTTTTTCATTTTTTCAAGACTGCTGCAGAGTTAGAGAGGGAGATGGGAATTGAACAAGTTGAAATAGGGCAAAACTTGCTATTCTGACCTAGATTCAACCAGCATTATGGGACAAACTGTTCCAAGTTGCTGCAAGCCTTCAGTCAATATCTAAATTTCTGAAACATTTATTTTGACAATATGTACCATTTTTGTCACACTTATTGAGAAGCAGAGATTTTTCAAAGTTTCTTACCTTGCCATATTTGTGGATATCACTCCACTGTTCACTCTTGAAATCCTGAAAAATTTGGATTTCTGCTCCATTGCTTATCTCTGAAGCTATTCTTAGTCATGTAATTAATTAACAACATTTGAAATAAAATGATCTAGTCTCAGTTTTTACCTCATTTTTTTCTTCTCAGACAACAATCGACAAGTGGATCATTACCTTTTCCTTGAAAAAAATTTTTTTTTACTAGGGTCCTAGGATACTCTTAATGCATTTCATTCTACCTGTTGACCAATCATTCTAAATACTTCACTTTTTATGCCTGCCTTAAATATCTCATTCATAATCATAGATTCAAATACCACCTACTAGTGACAACTTTATATTCATCATATTTCTTCTAGTTTCTGTATACTTGATGTTTTCATGTCTCTTTTGCGTAGATATTCTAGATATATCTTGCTCTGGACAACCTGATAGTGCCAGACTCATTTTAGCTTCCTGCCTCCTTCATCATCCCTCCTAGTTGAGAATAGTCCTTCTCCTGAGGGTGAACTTTTCAAATACAGACCAAGAAATCCAAGTCTACACTCCCACCCACTTCTCTAATTGAGATTTCATGCTTCAGATCACTAAAATCCTGCCTTAATCACCCCAGACCAAGGTGCCAGACAGCTAAAGACAACCCCTATGTTCCAGAGCCTGTTGAAGTTTTCCAAAGCTTAAAAAATTGTAAGACCATTTAACCTGCTTTACCCGTTTCTTTCAATGGAAACCAAAATAAAGGCTCTTGTCTGCAGTTCTTTCTTCCCTATCTGCCTCATGACTGATAGCAGTGCTTCCCCTATGTAGTGCCTCATGGTGTGACGTGTATTCTCTCTCTTGGGGACTTTGAGTATCATAAACGACTTTTTTAAGAGAAGTAATCTCTTTACCATACCTAAGTAATAATAAGCTGATTCACACAGATGCTCAAATGTATACTGACAGCCTGGGACTTATATCTGAACTTCAGATTTTTGTATATGCTGATTCAATATGCCCGATTTTTAATAACCATTACTACTTAAGGATATCCATAAACAAACTCCTATTTCCCTCAAATCCACTATATTTCTTTGCTTTTATTACTCAAAAAAATGGCAACTCCATTCAAGTTTCCTAGACCAAATACCTTGGATTTGTTATTGATCTTTTTTTCTTTCACTCTTCTGAGCCAATCACTCAGTAAATTCTGTTGGTAGTACCCTCAAATTAGAATTCAACCACTTTTTACCACTTACATTTCTACTAGCCTCGTCCAAACCCCTTTTATCTCTGAGTGGTTTATTCTCCATTATTTATTATTTCTGTTTTTGTCCTTGTTTTTTATAGTTCACACTCAACTAATAAATTCAAGTGATTTTTTTTGAGATGTGTCAAACTATGTCACTATTTTGCTGTAAAACCTCCATTGGCTTTCTATCTTATTCATAATTAGAACTAAGGACCTTATATCCTTTGTGTTCTCCTATATCTGCCTCCTTTTCTCCTGCATATTTACCTGTTCTTCCTTTTTCTGTAACCAGTTACCTCTTCTCTGTTTTTAAAAAATAGAAGCCTACTCCCTCCTCAAAGTTTTGTATTTGCTCTTTCCTCATTCTGGAATTCTTTTTCTGGGTAAAATTGCTGGAAATTATCTTACCTCTTTCAGATTTTGCTCAAAACCTCTTTCTTAGGGAATCTTTCTGTGGTTACTCTAACTAAAATTGCAGCCCACACACAAACTCTGAACTTTCTCTGGCTTATATATTGTTTCATTGTGATTTGTAACAATCCAACTTTTATATGTTTCATTTTATTATTGTGCTGTTTTTTGTTTTTTCTTTCCCTACTAGAATATCCACTCCTTTGAGGCAAGGAATTTTGTCTGTTTATTCACTGTTTTCTCTGAGCTTTGATTAGTGTCTAGCAGAAAGAAGGTAGCTGAAAATTGTTGTTGAGTAAATAAAATTTTTGAGGTGCATAACAAAATGATTAAATAGTGATAATATGCCTTGCTTGAAAATAATTATTTCTATGGTTTTTAAATCTAGAAACTTCGGGTTAAATCTCTGTTCTCCCAACTATTATTTAATTGGTTAAAAAAACAAGTGTTTTCACCAGTAAAAGAGGGCAAGTATCCTCAGTAATGTTCAGATAATTGTAAATAATCAGCATATAGTACCTATCATACTGTGTGGCACAGAATAGATATTAAATGCTTGGCATCCAGCAAAAATTTTACTTTTACTGTAGTTTCTATAATCAAATGTTTCCTTTTTCTGTTTTTTACATATCATTCTTATTTAATTTATGAAATTTCTCAATTATTGATGAGTCTGTCATCCACCAGATTAGTATAATTTAACAATTTCAAAAACTTGGCAGATAAGGAAAGATGTGGTTAGTTTTATAATGATTTTGTTTGCAGATGATTTTATAACGGTTATTTTTATGATGAATCATTGCTTCTTCTAGATTGTTTCTTCATTATTTCTTCTAGACTGTCATGCAACTCTCACCAACACATCATTATGTAAAACAGGCTTTGTTCTTTACTTGCTTAAAGATATACATTTTTAATTTTCCTCCTGAGAATGCACAAGTCAATATAAGCTTATCTCATTTATATCATAGATTAATAGCTGTTACAAACATCTAGACTCATGAAATTAAAATCATGCTTCAGAGACCTGCCAATATAATTTCCTTTCTTTGTCCTTGAAATTTAAACATTGATGTAATCCTCTTTTCACCATCACAAATTTAAAATAAGATAATTAAATGAGTAGTCTCTTTTCAGGTTTTAATTTAATGACATGTTTGAGAGTGTCATTTAATTTTATCCACTGACACGATTAAAATGTTACTGAAAACAAGATGTGTGAATAGAAATATTTTTAAATGTCACACTATACACACTGAGTACTTGACCTCATTTATATTCGTCTTTCATCTAATATCAATAAAGAATATCTGGCACTTGGTATTTTACATATAAAAATCTTACATAATCTTGTCATAGCCAAGTATATCCATCAACCTCTGATGTTCAAACATAAAATCTTTTAATATTAGGAAAAGTTTTACAATTTAAGATATTTGTACTTAGTTTGAACCCCTTTTGACATATAAATACTAGAGGAATTTTAGAATGCATGTAGAAAGAAAAATCAAATCGTATTTAAAAAATATTGAGCTAGAGTTATAATATCCAACATATTTGTTGTTCTTTTCTTTCTTAGTTAGAATCATACCTTGGTGTTTCCATATAAGGTATAGTCCTTCACACTAAGTAGGCATAGAGGAATATTTAATTGAAGAATTTATTGGGTACTTTGTTATAGTAACTTTTCATGAAATGTCATTATATGTACAAGTCATAAGATACATATTTCATATGGAGTTCCAAATAACAGAATAATATTATTAAGTATAAAATATTTTTTTCTTGGTATTCATATTACTATTTCTCATCCAAAGCCTTCAAAATTCCATCACTTTTTCTTCCCTTTGAAACGTAGCAGCCAGCCTGGAATACTAAAGGAGACACTGGGAAATGTACTTACAATTAATTGACAAGACAGGCACTTTTTCCTCATAAAATCTAAAAAGAAACTGCTAAAAGCATGCTAACTTTCAGTGTAAATGGTCTCATTTTCTTGCAAATGTTCTACACATAATTTCCAATATGATTACCCCACTCCCACCTCTGTCCATCCCAACTGCAACAATATGAAAATGAATAATTAAAATATATATGTAGCTTCATGAGAAGAAAAATAGTCTGAATTCAGAGATAATAACCCCCAAAGAACAGAGATTTGATTTTGTAAATTATCATAGCTAGGTGAAGCTGTCTTGATTTTATTTTGGTAGAGAAGTGATTGTAAATTGCAAGTTGAAAGAGGTGACATGAATAAGGGATGGAAGCCATTAATGAGTAACTAATTCCCTTTGAATTTTGTGAGAATTAGAGGATATAACTTTAACCTTAAGCCAACAACCATTTTATATTCTGTTTTTGACCCCACATAACTGCATGTCTGTATAATATTGGAGATATTTATAATTAATTGCCTATATTAGAAAAGAAGAAAGATCTCATATCAATAACCTAAGTTTCTACATTAAGAAACAGTTATAACAAACTAAACCCAAAGCAAACAGAAATAAGTAAAAATAATTATTAGAGGTGAAATCAATAAAACAGAAAACAGAAAAACTAGACAAACTCAAACAAAACTGGTTCTTTTAAAAGTTTACAAAAATTGTGCACCAACAAATTATACAAGCTATAAGAAATACAAAAATTCTAAAAGGATGTGAGTTACTATGGAAAATGAAAACTCAAACAAGAAATTCAATTAGTATTTAAAAATCTTTGCACAAAGAAAATCCCAGTACCATGATTCTGTGAAACATTTAGAAAAATAAGACCAAATTCTTTTTTCTTATGAATTAGAAGTTTTATTGTTATAATTTAATATCTAGACATACAATTGATTTGTAATAGACTGTGTATGTTGTGAGACTGCATTCAAGGTTTATTTATTTTCTGTATGGACAACAATTTGACTTAACATCAAATTTTGAACAGGCTATCCTTTCCGTAATGCACTGCAGCAGCACCCCTGTCATAGAATGATGATGATATCTGGTGCATCTGTTTCTGAATTCTAATCTATTTAATTAGCTATTTGTTCTGTGCCAAGGCCACACTACTAATTCCTAGAGCTTCATATTTTGTCTGGACATCTGGCAGTATAAAAGTCCTGCAGCAAACCACTATGGCACGTGCACATCTATGCAACAAACCCACACATTCTGTACATGTACTCCAGAGCTCAAAGTATGAAAAAAAAGCCTTGCTTTTTTATTTCTTTTTCAGGACTCTCTTACCTCTACTTGGCATTCTGTATTTCTTTGTAAATATTAGAATTAGCTTGTCAAGTTACATTAACATACCACCCAAGATTTTGATTAGGATATCACTGAAACCACAGATCAATTAAGGGAAGAATTGACACCTAAAGAAGATTGACTTTTCTAAGCCTTGAGCAATATCTCCTTTCATCAACACTGCTTTAATTTCTTTCAGCAGTGTGATAGTTCACGGTATAAACATCTTCCTCCTCTGTGGTTAGATTTATTCCTTGGTTTTTGATGCTATTGTAAATAATAACTTTGAACAATTTTTATTTTCCATCTGAATATAGAAGTACGATTTATTTTACATATATACCTTTTATTTTTTCAATGACTTTGCTAAATTCACTAATTTGAGTAGTTCAGGTAATGTTTTTTGCTGTTTACTGACACAGTAATGTTATCTGAGAATACAGACAGTTTTATGTCCTCCTTTCCAATGCTGACATATTTTATTTATTTATTTTTATCTTGTTGCACTGGCTAGAATCTCTAGCACAGCATTAAATAGAAGTGGCTAAAGTGTGCATCCTTATCTTTTTCTTGGTTCTAATGACATATATTTTAACATTTTGCCAGTAAGTATAGTGTTTGCAGTGGGTTTTATTGTTGTGATTATTATTACTAATATATTAAGTCCTCTATTGGATTGAAGAAGTTCCCTTCTATTCCTAGTTTTCTAGGAGTTGTTGAAAATATAAACAAATATTAAATTTTATCAAACACTTTTTATGGATCTATGGAGATAAACATGATTTTTCTTCTCTATGTTGTTAATGTGGTAGCTTACATTAATTTATCTTTTAGTTACATTATTTTATTTATTTATTTTTGGTAAGAGAATAAATTTATTTTTATTGTAAGCCAACAGGTTTGCAGCAATTTTTCACAGTACCCACATGGTATTATGCAGGGTGTGTGTGGCATCAGCTGTCTCAATCTGAGGGTGGTTAGTCCAGGTGTCTGAGGGGCAGCTGCAAAGCATGTGTTAAACAGAAGAAAAAGAGTAATATCTTTGTCTTGCTTCTTATCTTAAAACTTATTTTTCTATATTCACAAGGAGTATTGTTTATGTTATTATTATTATATTTTAGTTCTGGGGTACTGTGCAGAATGTGCAGGTCTGTCACCCAGGTATACACATGCCATGGTGGTTTGCTACATCCATCCCCCATCATCTACATTAGGTATTTCTCCTAATGTTATCCCTCTCCAATCACCCCACCCCCTGCTATCCCTCCCCTGGCCTCCCAACCCCTGACAGACCCCAGTGTGTGATGCTCCCCTCCCTGTGTTCATATGCTCTCATTGTTCAACACCCACTTCAAGTGAGAACATGTGGTGTTTGGTTTTGTGTTCTTGTGTCAGTTTGCTGAGAATGATGGTTTCCAGCTTCATTCATGTCCCTGCAAAGGACATGAACTTATCCTTTTTATGGCTGCATCATATTCCATCGTGTATATGTACCACATTTTCTTTATCCAGTCTATCAGTGATGGGCATTTGGGTTGTTTCCAAGTCTTTGCTATTGTGAACAGTGCCACAATAAACATACCTGTGCATGTGTCTTTATAATAGAATGATTTATATCCTTTGGGTATATACCCAGTAATGGGATTGCTGGGTCAGATGGTATTTCTATTTCTAAATCCTTGAGAAATTGCCACACTGGATTCCACAATGATACTAATTTACACTCTCACCAACAGTGTAAAAGTGTTCCTATTTCTCCACATCCTCTTCAGCATCTATTGTCTCCTGATTTTGTAATGATCGCCATTCTAACAGGCATCTGATGGTATCTCAATGTGGTTTTGATTTGCATTTCTTTAATGACCAGTGATGAGGAGCCTTTTTTTCATGTTTGTTGGCTGCAAAAATGTCTTCTTTTGAAAAGTGTCTGTTCATATCCTTTGCTCATTTTTGATGGGGTTGTTTTTTTTTTTTCTTGTAAATTTGTTTTAGTTCTTTGTAGATTCTGGTTTTTAGCCCTTTGTCGGATAGGTAGACTGCAAAATATTTTCCCATTCTGTTGGTTGCCAGTTCATTCTAATGATTGTTTATTTTGCTGTGCAGAAGCTCTTAAGTTCAGTTAGATCCCATTTGTCTTTTGGCTTTTGCTGCTATTGCTTTTGGTGTTTTAGTCATGAAGTCCTTGCCTATGCCTATGTCCTGAATGATATTGCCTAGTTTTTATGTTGTAACATCTTATGTTTAAATCTTCAATTCATCTGGAGTTAATTTTTATATAAAGTGTAAGGAAGGAATCCAGTTTCAGCTTTCTGCATATGGCTAGCCAGTTTTCCCAACACCATTTATTAAATAAAGAATGCTTTCCCCATTGCTTGTTTTTGTCAGGTTTGTCAAAGATCAGGTGGTTATAGATGTGTGGCATTACTTCTGAGGCTTCTTTTTGGGTCCATTGGTCTATGTCTCTGTTTTGGTACCAGTTCCATGCTGTTTTGATTATTGTATGTAGTACAGTTTGAAGTCAGGTAGTGTGATGCCTCCAGCTTTTTTTTTTTTTTTTTGGCTTAGGATTGTATTGGCTATGCAGGCTCTTTTTTTAATTTCATATGAAGTTTGAGGTGGTTTTTTCCAATTCTGTGAAGAAAGTCAATGATAGCTTGATGTGGATAGCAGTGAATACATAAGTTACTTGGGGCACTATGGCCATTTTCATGATATTGATTCTTCCTAACCATGAACATTATGGAATGTTTTTCCATCTGTTTGTGTCCTCTCTTATTTCCTTAAGCAATGGTTTGTAGTTCTCCTTAAAGAGGTCCTCCATGTCCCTTGTTAGTTGTATTTCTAGGCATTTTATTCTCTTTGTAGCAATTGTGAATGGGAGTTCACTCATGATTTAGCTCTCTGTTTGTCTGATATTGGTGTAAAAGAATGTTTGTGATTTTTGCAAATTGATTTTAATCCTGGGACTTTGCTGAAGTTGCTTATCATCTTAAGGAGATTTTGGGCTGAGACAATGGGGTCTTCTAAATATACAATCATGTCATCTGCAAATAGAGGCAATTTGACTTCCTCTTTTCCTAATTGAATACCTTTTATTTCTTTTTCTTGTCTGATTGCCCAGGCCAGAACTTTCAATACTGTATTGAATAGGAGTGGTGAGAGAGGGCATCCTTGTCTTGTAACAGTTTTCAAAAGGAATGCTTCCAGTTTTTACTCATTCAGTATGATATTGGCTGCGGGTTTGTCATAAATAGCTCTTGTTATTTTTACATATATTCCATCGATACCTAGTTTATTGAGAGTTTTTAGTATAAAGGGCTGTTGAATTTTATCAAAAGCCTCTGCATCTATTAAGATAATCATGTGACTTTTGTCTTTGGTTCTGTTTATGTGATGGATTATGTTTATAGATTTGCATATGTTGAACCAGCTTTGCATCCCAGGGATGAAGCTGACTTGATCGTGATGGATAAGCTTTTTGATGTGCTGTTGGATTCAGTTTGCCAGTATTTTATTGAGAATTTTTTTGCATCAATGTTCATCCTGGATATTGGCCTGAAATTTTCTTTTTTAGCTGTGTCTCTGCCAGGTTTTGGTATCAGGATGACGTTGGTCTCATAAGATGTGTTAGGGAGGATTCTCTCTTTTTGTATTGTTTTGAATAGTTTCAGAAGAAATATACCAGCTCATCTTTGTACCTCTGGTAGAATTTGGCTGTGAACCTGTCCGGTCCTGGGCATTTTTAGGTTGGTAGTTTCTATTGTTGCCTCAATTTCAGACCTTGTTATTGGTCTATTCATGGATTCAACTGTTTCTGTGTTTACTCTTGAGAGGTGTAAGTGTCAATGAATTATCCATTTCTTCTAGATTTACTGGTTTATTTCCGTAGAGCTGTTTGTAGTGATCTCTGATGGTAGTTTGTATTTAGTGAGATCGGTAGTGATATCCCCTTTCTCATTTCTTATTGTATCTATTCTCTTCTTCTCTCTTTTCTTTTTTATTACTCTGGCTAGTAGTCTATTTTGTTGATCTTTTCAAAAAACCAGCTCCTGGATTTATTGAGTTTTTGAAGGGTTTTTTTGTGTTTCTGTCGCCTTCATTTCTGCCCTAGTCTTAGTTATTTCTTGTCTTCTGCTAGCTTTTAAATTTGTTTGATCTTGCTCCTCTAGTTCTTGAAGCTGTTAGCAGAGCTGGATGCTGGGTTCATTCTGTGATCTGTGGGACTGCACCCATAATGGCTTTTTTTCTTTATGTGGATCTAACCTTTTATTTTTCTATGTAAAGAAATAAACTTGTCATTTGTTAGATTCACCTATGCATGAGATATCTTTTTAAGAATATTTTGCTAGCTGTTAAAGAACATAAGTAGATTTTCTTTCTTCATTTCCCTAATGCTGTGTGACAAAAGGTAATATTCTATACATTTTGTATTAAAGGACTTCAAATTACTGACACTTTAGATGACTTCTAAAGTATTTGGCATATTCTGAATGGAGAATGTGAGTCCCAGGTTAAAAAGATCAACAGTTAAGTCACAGGATGGTGTTCATAAGGAGGCCTGGTGTTATTTTCTTTTTGGCCATTTGCAATTGGCTGTGAGTGAAGATCTCATGCTGTGTTCTCACCATGGGCACAGGTGCAAGGAAGCTTCCAGAAGGTGCAGAATTTCTTGATTGCTTTGATTTGGTGATGGTTTCATGGGTGCTTGCTCATGTCAAGCCTCACCAAAATGTACACAATAAAGGTGTGCAGCTCTTTGTGCGTCAATTATACCTCAAAAAAGCTGAAACACTTTTATACTTGAAATATTTGTGTTGACATTTCAATCTAATGGCATATGAAGATATCGCTCACATAGCTGTTTTTTCCATGATAGTCTCATTCAGAAGAGAAACACAATTACGAAGTCAGTACCCTTTAATTTTAAAGGGTAATTGAAGAAGTGTGAGGTTCTGTTAGGTCAGCGGTTAAACTCTGCCCATGTTTATGCTGTAGTTAACCACGTGGTAGATCTGTAGTGATCCAGGAAGATTAATTATCTTCAACACACAAAAGTTTGGCCCTCTGGCATGTACTGGTGTGGTTTTTACCCAACGTTCTGATGTGGGTGCTTGGGGAAAAGCTGTGATAACAGGAATCAGGATTCCTTCATCTTTCATTCATCTGTGAGGCCTGTGATTGCCCAGCACAGTTCAGGCTGAGCCTCGAGGGCTGAGCACTGGCCACTCCACCCTCTCCAAGGCACTCGTGCGGATGTGGGTAAGACGCCCAGACCAGGAGGGTGTGCCTGGAGAGTCGGGCTGCAGGGATCCTGAGATGAGATTCAACTGTGAGGACGGGGCTGATGGAGGGGGTGCCTCCCAGTCTGGGAAGGTGTAAAGATGAATCCTGGTGACCCTGGCCCTGAAAAACTGCATTTGTCTCTGTTTTCACAGTCCTGCTGGACTTGTGTCTTTTATATAAGGGTGAAATTTGGAGGGTTTATAGCAGGGCTGAGAACAGGCGGCATCAGAAAGGATGGAGAAAGAGGCTGGCCTCCCTGAGAAGCCGTCAGACTTCTTAGGCAGAACCCGCAGCTGTGCAGAAACTGGACCATGCAGTCAGCTTCCAGATGCCCTTCCAGAAGCAGAGCAAGGCCTGCTGGAAGCTGCTGCAGGGGCTCAGACAGGATCTCTCCCCACTGGACACGACAGGGCTCTGCCCCAGAGGGAAGAGGTGAGATTAGGATACCAGAGATTTCCATTTGGGCTGATGAGAGCCAATGCCAACTCCATATGCAGCCTTAATTGAAAACCATGACTCAGAAAATGAACTCCACAGCTAACACCGGCTCAGACTCCACAGTAAATAAAGACACACGGCAAATGTCCCATTGAATTAACAAGTTAACCATGATCTGCACAGATCCCATGCAGCGACTTTACTCATTCCAAGAACGGTTATTAATTCATCTTTTAACTCCTCCGACGCTGCAGCAGGGCTGGGGACTGAGCTCACCCACAGAACCAGAAGGGATGTCTTCAGGGAGAGTGTTTCCCAGGCCCCACCGGATGTGCATTTTGAGGGCCACCTTTCAGTCTTGAGAACTTCAGAACAGGTGTGTTATTATGAGAAAGGACTTAACAAGATACAGATTGAGAAGGAAATAAACGTGGCCTCTGTCTCTGGTCAGCCCAGTGGCTGTTGGTGGCGTAACATTCAGACTGAACTTCCCCATGCACTTGACCCAGGCATGGCTGGGGCACCTCCAGATCCTTCCTTCTCCTGGACATAGTCGCTCGGGGCCAAGCCTGAGGCCAGGGTCAGCCAAGGCCACTCTCAATGTGGCTCTTAACTGGTCCCTGCCCTGTGAGGCTGCTGAAAGCCTGGCCCAGCATCTAAGCCTCTTGGCCTCTTAGCCTCTGCTGTGGGCTGGCCATGCCCTCCACACACCACCCCTCTTGAGGTCAGCCTCACCTCCCTGGACCTCCCTCTTGCCCAGACCTTCCATCTCACATTCTCACTGTCTGGCTTCTCTCACCTTGAAACAGAAATTTTCAAGGAAGGCTGGTCCAGCACAGTCTACCCTGGCAGGAAGCCAAATAAACAGGGGTCCCAGGCTGGGCTGAAGGAGACACCAGGAATGGCTTTGGAAGCAAACGCTCTGAGGCCAAGAGACTCGAGTTGCCCAGCAGGGTGACCACAGACACATTCTCATTTCCAGGGTAAGATACTAATGGCATTTTTTAAACCAATCACTAACAGAATCCATCTTTGTCTTAAACAGCATCTGTTGGAATAATTTGAGACAAAACTGGATTTTATCTTGTGTTTGGAGGTTGCCCAGAAGCATGAACTCTTATGAAAATGTAGCCTGCATCCATAGAGATGAGGAGAGAGGATTCACAAAACAGAATATGTCGGTGCCAGAAGGAGATACCACTTTTTGTTGAAATTTTTACTGTGAACTTTCATCTATGTATAGAAGGACACATAAAACTTACATGTAAATTTTGTAGAAGACTACATGAAAACACTCTCAGAAGCAAAGAGGGGCCTCGATGAGCTTCCCACCCTCACCTCTCACCCCCTAAGTACAATGCCAGGTGTTATTCTCTCCACCCTGAAGTGAGTGTCCTCTTCACCTCTCTGGTCCTCTTTCCCTTACCTTGTTTGTGATTGTACACTCAATTCCTGCAGCCTAAAACAGTCTTTTTGATATGGACTATTTTGAGCTCAACGTAACTGAAGTAGCAGCATGTGTTTTTCCCACTTCATCCACTCTCCCACACTATCTGAGCCCCATTCATGTTTCCAGAGGTCCCTCATTCACTTTCACTGGCTGACTCCACTGAGGAACTTGCTAGGACATCCTCATTTGTCTGCAGTTAACATGCATTTGGATCTCTTCCCACTTGGGTTTGTGTGAACAGTGACACCAGGTGCATCTGAAATACGCCATGTGCCCAGGCACACATGGGGCATGTTGAGCTCCCTGACTTCTCTGCAGCAGGAGACCAGTAAGGCCCAGGGCGAAGTTGGGGAGGTGTGGGTGTGGGGCCAGCCTGAGGTTGGGAGAGGACACTAGATTCTGGGCCTTATTTGAGGGCTGAGCAGCAGGCATCTTGGCAGATTAGATCTAGTATTGAACTGGCCCAATTGTCCCATAAAACTGATGTTCATGGTTTCTTCAAATAAACAGAAATGAATCCTTGTGGTCTTGAAACTTGAGAAAGCAACATTTGTCTTATCTGAGTTCCTTTCTCAGGAAACTATCAGGCCTCCCAGGTAGTGTGAAGGAACGGAGACTCACCGGATCACAGCATCTGGACAGTGAGATGCCAGACCCTTCACCCGTCATGAGTGCCTGACCAGCCACCTGCCTCCTCCTGGCCAAATCCTCTTCCTCACTCTCCCTAATCCCTGTTTCCCTTATACATAGTCACATTTCTTTCCTGCTACATAAATCCCCAGTTTTAGTCAGTCAGGAAGATGGATCTGAGGCTGAGCTCCCATCTCCTGGGCTACAGCTCCTGATGAAAGCCTTCTTCACTGGCAGTAACTGTTGTCTCAGTGATTGGCTTTCTGTGTGGTGAGCAGCAGGATCTGAACCAAATCCCTGCATTTTGGAAACAGTGAGAGCAGCTTGAGCAGACCCCTGCCCTGAGTGCAATCATGATCACCAGGGACCCACACCAGCCCCCAGGAGGTGAGTGTGGATGAGAGGAAAAGAATCCTGAGGACCCAACCAGAATTCCTGCCACATCACAGAGAATCACTGCCAACCAGCCCACGCCCACCTTGAAGGACAGCTTGAAGATTCAACTCTTCTGTCTTCCTTTTCTGGACATCTTCAAATCTCCTTCACTGCAACCTTATGATCCTAAGATTCCATCAAGATGTGCATTGTTTTACTATATTGCTTTTTAATTTACTCTGTGGGCTGTCCAGAGAAATGCAACCTCATTAGCATAAATTATTCCCTCCCTGCTGCTTTTTGAATCTGTTATTTCTGATAGCCAGGTACTGAGCCCCTTCAGCTGATGCCTAAACCCCCCACCCTCTCCCTCTGGGATTTTGCCAGGCCTGTGCTTTCAGTGCTATGCTTCCAGGTAGACTATGTCAACTCAAAGTCCAATGCACTTATGAAATACTTTTTGTGATTTTTTCTTAATTTTAGGAGAAGTTTTAAAAATATATATGTTTTTGTTTCATGGAGGTGACACCCTCTGTCTTTGTCTTGCAGGAGCCTTCCTCCTTCCTTCTGTGTGTACTGAAGCCAGTGTGTGCTGCACAGCCTCTCAGCCACAGAGCCCGTAATCAGGTGCAAGCACTCACTCCATCACCCCAGTGGGCTCCTCCATTTGCCCCTCCACTCCTAGCCCTCAAAACCACCGCCCTGCTCCCCTGCATAGTAGTGCTACCTTCCCCAAGATGGCACATGGTGAGACCCTATGGCCTGTGCCCACTGAAGCTAGCTTCCTTCACTGGGTATGTGGCCTGGGAGACCTGGTGCATTCTGAGAGCATCTTTCCACTTCTGATTTGTACCCCCTGTGTGGAAGCATCCATGTTGGTTCACACCTTCTCCTGCCCATGGACATTTTGTTTTCTTTCAGTTATTGGCAATGAGGAATAGGCCTAAACACTCATGTACAGCTTTATGTGTGCGTCTTTAAGTTTTCTCTTGGAGGGAATTCCAGGAGTGGGTTTGTTGGATGATGTGGTAAGGATGTGGTTAACTTATAAGAAACTCTCGGACCACTTTCCAGTGGGATAGACCCTTCCCATTCTCAGTGCAGTGTAGAAGGGTCCCAGTTCTTCTGCATCATCACTAGAACCAGGGTTGGTGGTTAGTTTTCATCTGTTCTTAGCCATTTTAATGGATTTGCAGAGGTACGGTTGATTAGTATTTCTCCAACATCTCTATGATGCTGAGTGTCTTTCAGGCAATCTGCCCTCCTTATACCTTCTTTGATGAGGCCTCCATTCAAATATCCACCCTCTCTTTTATACTGGGGTTTTCACTTTCTGTAAAAAGTGTGGTTTTTATGTTGGGATTTTTACTTTCATGTGATTAAGTTCTTCATATATTCTCCATGCAAGTACTTTGTGAAATGTAGGATTCACAAATACTTTTTTCTAGAATATAGTTTGTACTTGCATTCTCTTTAAGTTTTTATATTGCTTTATAGGGTTATAATTTTAAATTTATGACTAAATTTAGTTTGTCAATATTTTCTTTTATGAACCATGCTTTTGGTGTCATGTCTAAGAACTTCTTGCCCAACCTGAGGCTGTACAAATTTTCCCCTTGTTCTTACCTAAAGGCTTTATAGCGTTATGTTCTACACTTCAGCCTGTGACAAACGTCGAGTAACGTTTTGTATCAGCCATGGCCGTATCTTCCTTCATCTCTGACAGTATCGTGGGTGTTTGCTGCTTCCTGCGCCCTGTGCTCTTCCCGTCTTCTCAGTCCACTCTTCCTGTGAGTTTCAGGGGATGTCTTAGTGCTGGCACTGTCCTGGTCCATCTGCATCCCGTTGGCTTGTCCACAACGGAAAGTTGGGACTGTAATGTTGACAGGATGCCCTGTGAGTTGGGGAGGTGCTGATGGGTGTTTCCATGTAGCAGAGAGATTTGTTTGGTTTTCCGGATGGTTCAGACTTGGAAAAGGACAAACTTGAGAAATGCCACCAATGAGAGGCCCAGGCAGAGCAGGTCTCAGGCTGCCCTGTGTGCGGGCGCCAAACATGGATGTGTCAGTGGCCACACCAGGAGGGAACCCTCAATCCCAGGCCTCTGGGTGTCCAAGGCCAAATCTTGTTCAAGAGCTTCATTCAGCTGAGCCAACCATGGCAGAAATACATAAGGGAGATCCCATGGTTACTCTGGTTAAATCCCCTGCTAATCCCACCTGACCCAGAGAAGGAGTCAAGTCTTCACAGCAGCCTGCAACCCCTGCCTGACTCAGCCTTCTCTTGGATCTGATTCTCTGTGTCCCTCCACCTCTCTCTGTCTTATCTCCCACCAGAGAGGAGTTCCAGCATGGACATTCTGGTGGATTCAAACCCATCTTTGCCATACAGATGGTCTATAAAGAGTCCTCTTGAATAAGAAAAAGGCAGGCTGGGCATGGTGGCTCAAACCTGCAATCCCAGCACTTTGGATGGCTGAGGCAGGTGGATTACCTGAGGTCAGGAGATTGGGACCAGCCTGGACAACATGGTGAAATCCCATCTCTAGTAAAAATACAAAAATTAGCCTGGTATTGTGGCACATACTTGTAATTCCAGGTACTCAAGAGGCTGATGCAGCAGAATCACTTGAACCCAGAAGGTGGAGGTTGAAATGAGCTGAGAACACGCCATGGCACTCCAGCCTGGACGACAGAGCAAGACTCTGTCTCAAAAACATAATAATAGTAATAATAAAAGACAAAGGCAAAAATTCAAACAACTAAAGAGAAAGTGGGCAAAAGAGTTGAACCAGCCCTTCACAGAAGAGGAAAAGTGAAAGAATGGCCAATGAAAACATGAAGAGGGTCTCAGCCTAACAGGGTGAGATCTCAGGTGACATCCACCAGACTGGCAAAAATCTCACAATCAATGCGAGTGTTGGGGAGAATGGAGAGCAACAGAAATGCTCAGCCACTGCTAAGAATGATTGTGAATTTTTTTTTGTTATGTTTGCTTCAAAAAGTGTGTGTGTTATGGGCTCTGAGGAAAATTACATTTCTTACCTGGGATGAAATTTTAAAAATTGAAAGCTACTGAACAGAAGAAACTGCACTGGTGTACAAAAGAAATGCCCAAGAACCTTTATAGAAAAACAGTCTTAGGGGCTCCAACCTGGCCAAACACTCATCAACAGGAAAATAAAGACATTTCTCACATTCCACTTATACCATGGGAGATCTCACAGCAATAAAAATGAATCATGTGACTGTGGACAGGTCTCAGAAAGAGAATGGAGGACAAAAATAGACATCGAGCAAATGCTCAGAGCCAATGCAGCAGAGGAACAGCCATACAGGAGAATTTCTTCACATTAGGAAAAGAGGAAGTCAAATTGCCTGTATTTTCAGACAACATAATTGTATATTTAGAAGACCCAATCGTCTCAGCCCAAAATCTCCTTAAACTGGAAAGCAACTGTATCAAAGTCTCAGGATACAGAATTAAGATGCAAAATCACAAGCATTTCTATACACCAGTAATAGACCAACAGAGAGCCAAACCAGTGAACTCCCATTCACAATTGCTACAAAGAGAATAAAATACCTAGGAATACAACTAACAAGCGATGTGAAGGACCTCTTCAAGGAGAACTACAAACCACTGCTCAAGGAAATAAGAGAGGACACAAACAGATGGAAAAACATTCCATGATGTTCATGGTTAGGAAGAATCAATATCATGAAAATGGCCATAGTGCCCAAAGTAATTTATAGATTCAATGCTATCCCCATCAAGCTATCATTGACTTTCTTCACAGAATTGGAAGAAAAAAAAAAACGCCTTAAACTTCATATGGAACGAAAAAAAAGAGCCCTCATAACCAAGACAATCCTAAGCAAAAAAAATGAAAAAAAAAAAAAAGCTGGAGGCATCATGCTACCTGAGTTCAAACTATACTACAAAAAGGCTACAGTAATCAAAACAACATGGTATTGGTACCTAAACAGAGATATAGACCAATGGAACAGAACAAAGTCCTCAGAAATAACACTACATATCTATAACCATTTGATCTTTGACAAACCTGACAAATACAAGCAATGGGGAAAGGATTCTTTATTTATTAAATGGTGTTGGGAAAACTGGCTAGCCGTATGCAGAAAGCTGAAACTGGATCACTTTCTTGCACCTTATAGGAAAATTAACTCCAGGTAGGTTAAGATTTAAACATAAGACCTAACACCATAAAAACACTAGAAGAAAACCTAGGCAATATCATTCAGGACACAGGCATAGGCAAGGACTTCATGACTAAAACATCAAAAGCAATGGCAACAAAAGCCAAAATAGCTATGTGGGATCTAATTAAACTTAGGAGCGTCTGCATAACAAAAGAAACTATCATTACAGTCAACCTGCAACCAACAGAATGGGAAAAAATTTTTGCAATCTATCCATCTGAGGAAAGGCTAATATCCAGGATCTATTGAGAACTTAAACAAATATACAAGAAAGAAACAACCCCATAAAAACGTGGGTCAAGGATATGAACAGACACTTCTCAAAAGACGACATTTATGCAGTCAACAAACATGAAAAAATGCTCATCATCACTGGTCATTAGAGAAATGCAAATCAAACCACATTGAGATGTCATCTCATGCCAGTTAAAATGGCAGTCATTAAAAAATCAGGAGACAACAGATGCTGAAGAGGATGTGATGAAAAATGAACACTTTTACACTGTTGGTGGGAGTGTAAATTAATTCAACCGTTGTGGAAGACAGTGTGGCGATTCTGCAAGGATCTAGAACTAGAAATACTATTTGACACAGCAATCCCAAAACTGGGTATATACCCAAAGGACAACAAATCGTTCTACTATAAAGACATATGCACACATATGTGTACTGTGGCACTATTCACAATAGCAAAGACTTGGAACCAACCCAAATGCCCGTCAATGATAGACTAGATAAATAGAATGTGGCACTTATACACATTATTAGTACTAGTGATAGTTGTAACCCTGCAATGGTAGTTTGAGGTAGACAATATCAAAAGGGATTTAGTTATTTTTAATAGTTAATATAGAAATAGAAAATACTCTAGGCATTAGAAAATAGGAAGGGTAATAGATAGAGTAGATATGTATAAAAATAGAAGTGAAAATGCCCTCGACATAAGGAAATGATATCAGATGAAATTTGGATCTACCCAATAGAATGAAGAGCCCTAGAAAACTAGACATGACAATAAATATTAGTCTTTTTAAAACATGTTTAATTACTTTAAAAGACAAAGCAAAGTGGCAGAATGCGTTATATTGGTCTTGTTGTTTTAGTCAATCTTATTGTGGTGTCATTTACAAACATTAAAACAAATTCAAGTATATAATTGATGAATTTTGACAAATGTCTGCAATCACGTAGCAACTATCCCTATTAAGATGTTGAGCATTTCTGTTGTCTCCAAAATTTTCTGTCTTCAATTCTCTTTTCCTTGGTTCCAGGAAATCTCTGATCTGCTTTTTTATCATTACATATTAGATTTTCATATTTTAGTTTTCTTATAAGTGGAATAATTCAGAATAAAATCTGCAGAATCTGTTTTTCCATCTCAGCATAATTATTTCATGATTCATCCATGTTGTTGTATGCAGTTTTGTTTTATTTTTTGCTTATTAATAATTTAGCTTATAAATATGTAAAACCTGTTCAACCAAGCCATTCACTTGCTGATAAAAGTTTTATTAGTAAGTCAGACTTTTCTAAAGTGAAGTTGTGGTTAATCAAAATGCTTGGACATTTTTACTTCTGGCAAAGATAAAATGAAATAAACAGGATTTACCCTCCCAACTGAATTAAGCAGAACTCAGCGAAATATATGAAACAATAGTTTGAAAGACACTGTACATGAGGCTACCAAGGACAATGTTCTCCAAGAGGCAGAAAACAGGTGAACTGAGCCATCTGATTGCTTATGCTTCAGCATTTATCAGTTAGAAACCCAGGATATTAATCCTCCAAAGAATTGGTCTAAAAAATTTAATTTCTTTCCTACTGGAACTTCAAGGAGCCTTGCCAGGGATGATAGGCAGCTTTATGAATTTGTTATGGATTTTCAACTCTTTCTAGGTCACTTCTTTACTGTGTAGTGTTAGTCCCCCTGATCCAATAGGGCTCCTTGAGTTTCAGATACATTGTTTACATTTCAGGCTGCATGAGGGACAAAAGATCAAAGAAAGCCAAGCCCCTTCTTTGTAAATGATGTGATAAAATTGTCATATTACCTTTTAAATTTCACCAGTTCCCTTTACATCTTAACTGTCAGAATTTATTTTTATGGCTACAATATGATGCATGGCAAGCTGAAAAAGAAGGAAACTTTAGTCATGTAGCTAGATTCATTTTAAAGATATGAGTGCTAATATTAAGAGATGTGGCAGCCTTTTTGCCAAGACCCAATTGGCCTAGTGTACAGAAACTGTTTATTAACTATGTTAATTAGTGTGCCAGTTGATAGCCCTACGTTTTGTATTTATTATTTCTAATCTTAAAGCTTCAATGCAGTAGCATTAGTTTCTAATGTTCTGTGTTTCTTTTTACAGTTTAGCATATCAAATGAGAAAATGATACCATAGAAAAAGGATTTGCTTTTGTATACTCTTATAGTATGAAAATTAAAATATGAATAATGTGACTAGCCAAAGAACTTTCAAAGACAAATTTATATATCCTTATCCAAATGTACTTATTAGTATTATTTTCAAACAAAGACATATTACAAGTAGTAGGGAAAAGCAATGGGATAAATTTTATTAGCTGTAAAGGTAAGTTTAAATGCATAAAGTAAATACTTTTAAAGAATTTATGTTAGAACAAACATCAATTTATTTATTTATTTATTTTGTTGGTTAGTTAGGTAGGTTTTTTTTTTTCTTTTTTTAAAGATGAATTCTGCTCTGTGCCCAGGCTGGAGTGCAGTGGCGTGATCTTGGCTCACTGCAACTTTCCACCTCCCAGGTTCAAGCGTTTTTTCTGCCTCAGCCTCCCGAGTAGCTGGGACTGCAAGTGCATCCCAGCACACCCAGCTAATTTTTGTATTTTTTAGTAGAGAAGGGGTTTCACCATATTGGCCAGACTGGTCCTGAGCTCCTTACCTCGTGATCTGCTCTCCTCAGCCTCCCAAAGTGATGGGATTACACATCAATTTATTTTTACGTGTTATATTGTTAATGTATGTATCTGAATTCTCTGAGATATTTATTCCTATTTATAGCATAAACTTATTAAATTAACTTAAATTTGGTCTAAGTTGACTTTGTATTTTGAATCTTTATAGAGGAAACTGCAACCTAAGAGATTATCTTCTTATAAATAAGTAGCTAAGTGCCAAGCAATCCCAGCAGCCAAATTTCCACCAATCACAGACTGCCAAGAGATCAGTTCACATCCATATGAGGTAAATGCCTCATCCAACCATGCCCAAATATGGCTAACACCTGGCTGTAATCAATCAAGCTGTTTACGTATGTCAGTTACTTTTTCTGTATGAAAACACTTCCTGTTCACATTGCTGGTTGGAGCTCTCAACTTTTCCTGGCTCTGAGTGCTACCCAATTCATAAATTGGTTTTTTGTTCAAATAAACTCTGCTATTTAATTTGTCTAAAGTTTTCCTTTTAAAAAAAATGGAATCCCAAGAATGCAGCCTATTTCAAGCAATTGAAATTATTTCATTAGATTCTGTCAATACCAGAATATATCTAAATTTTCTTTACTTGCCTGTGTTGAAACTTTAGATTTTTGTAGTATTGATACTATCTAATGAAATAATTCTAGTTGGTTAAAATAAGCTTAATGGGAAATGTAATACTAACCAGATCATACATAGGTGCAGATTAGATTCTTGAAAATTCTCTTGCATGTCTATTATATTGTAGAAGTTTGAACTGATTTTTTAAAGCAAAACGCAAAATTCTTACCTAATACTGTGTAAACAAATTGAGATGTATTTTTCTCATACACACAAAAAATCTGAAGTTTGTTTTCAATCAAAATAAATACAACATTGATATTCAGAGACTATGAAGCAAGAAACAAAGAATAAACAAAAAGATTTCTAAAAGACTAAGAAAAGGTCCTTTGCTTTTAGTCCTTAGATTTTTGAAAAGAAAATCCAGTCTTGAATTTAGTTAAATCATGTGATATTGTGGTATCAAAAATACTAGAAAAATTGGCTACTTAAGAAATTATTTAGAAAAGTAATAGTTTCTGCATTTGTATGAATTTTTCACTTTTCTCTGAGATCCTTTTTTTTTTTTTGAACATTTTCCCTACTGTTGACAAGAACGGAAATTGTATTATTTGTCTCCAACCAGTAATGTGAACATACAAAGAGTATAAACTTATTTTTAAAATATACTAAAAATTAATGTGCTAATATTTATAATATATATCTTGAAAAATAATTCATATATCACACAATTTACCTGCTTGAAGTGTAAAAACCAATGATTTGGGGTATACACATAGAGCTGTGCAACTGTCACCACAGTCTAATTTTCAGAATATTTCTTCATCCCAAAAAGAAGCCTTTCACACATTAAATTGTCATTCTCCATTGACCACTTCCTCATCCCCATCATGCTAGGTAACCACTAATCTAATTTTATCTCTATAAATTTGCCTAATTTGTGCATTTCATTTGGATTCTTGTGGGTTCATATACTTAGTTACTTGTTATAAGTCTATTCTGATTTTCTGTTTATTTTTGCATCAGTTTCAATAGTTTGTATCTAATAATTTATTCATTTTGTCTAGATTAATAATGCTGTCACACATCTTTTTTTTTGTAATTCTCTTTTATTTCAGCAAGGTTGATAACAGCATCCTCCCTTTTATTCTTTCTTTCTTTGTACTATTACTGTCAAATATGTTACACTGCTACATGTTATTGGCCCAGCAATGCAATCATATATACAGTTTTTTCAAGTGCTTTTAAAATCACATAACAGAAAAAATGAGAAGTATTTATGCTGTCTATTGCAGTGTCTTAAGTACTTTTCTTGTACTTATTTTGTGTGTGTGTATTTTAATCACCCTCCGGTTACACTCGGTTTCACCATTTATTATATTTACAGAATGGTTTGCTGAATATTTTAAGCCCCATGTTGAGGCCTACTGCTCAAAGATATTCCTTTCAAAATATTACTGTCCATTGACAATGCACTTGGCTCTGACAGAGATATACAAGGAATTTAATGTTGCTTTCATGCATATATTTATTCTGTAGCACATGTATCAAGAAGCAATTTTGATTTCCATTTTTTACTGTTCATAAAATACAGTTTTTAAGGCTATAGCAGTCATAGCTTAAGATTTCTCCAACAGAGCTGGGCAAAATAAAAATTAAAAGCCTTCTGGAAAGGCTTCACCATTCTAGATGTTAGATGTCATTAAGAACTCTTCTTTTTTTTTTTTTTTTTGGAAGAGTGCAAAATATCAATATTAACAACAGTTTAATAGCAGGAATATAAAGGAAGTTGATTTCAGCCCTTATAAATGACTTTGAGGGGTCCGAGACTTCAGTGGAGGACGTTACCGCAGTTGTGGTGGAAATAATAAAAGAACTAGAATTAGAAGTAGAGCATGAAGATGTTTTGCTGCAATCTCATGATAAAACATGAATATATGAGTTGCTTTTTATTGATGAGTAAAAAAAGTGGTTTCTGCAGATGGGATCTACTCCTGGTAAAGATACTGTGAAGATTGTTGAAATTAGAAAAGGGTTTAAAATAGTATACAAGCATAGTTGATAAAGCAGTGGCAGAGTTTGAGAGGATAAACTCCAGTTTTTTAAAAAGTTCCAGCATGCTTAAAATGCTATCAAATGGCATCACATGCCACAGAGAAAATTTTTATAAGTGGAAGAGTCAATTGATAAGGTAAATTTCATTGTTGTCTTATTTTAAGAAGTTGTCACAGTCACCTCAACCTTTAGCGACACTACCATCGTGATCTCAGCAGCTGTCCACATTTGCACAAAGATTGCAAATCAACAATGGCTTTAAACTGTTAGCATTTTTCAGCAGTAAGGCATTTTTAAAATTTTTGATTTAGTTGTGTATTACTGAACACTTAATAGACTATAGTGTAATGTAAAAAATTTTTATATGCACTGGGAATTCAAAAATTTATGTAACTTGCTTTGTTGAGATATTCACTTTATCAAGATAATCTGAAGCTAAATTCAAAATATCTTTGAGTTATGCCTGTATTTATTTCTAGTCAAATGATGATTTGCAAGCAAATTAAGATATAAAAAGGGGGAATCATGGCTCCCTGGTATTATATTTGTAGCACACACCCACACTCACACACCTATACCAACACCCACACCCCTTCCACACACTGTGAAAAAACTTGAGCATCTCTAATCTGAAATCTAAAATTTCAAGTGCTCCAAATTCCTAAACATTTTGAGCACTGACATGACACCAGAAGTAAATGCAGGTGCACAACTGTTTGTTTAGTGTCCTCAAGAGAAAAAAAGATCCTTCCTGCCTTCTTCAGCTGCCACGTATCTTTGCTGAGCACTCCCAGATTCCCCTACCCAATCATGCCCACAAAAGGTAATAAAACGCACATGTGCAGGCTGGATGCACCAGTGACAATTTTATACAAAAGTAGTTGTATAAGATTACCTTGAGGTTATGTGTCTGAGGTGTATATGAAACATAAATGAAATTTGTGTTGACTTGAGTCCCATCCCCATGATGGGATAGATACATGAAGATACTGCCAAGTCTGAAAATCTCCAAAATCCAAACAATTTGGTTTCAGCTACTTGAGATAAGGTGAACTGAACCTGTATGAGTTAACAGAACTTAGAAACTAAACAGAATTCATGGTCTGGGAAGGCGGCTCAAGTTTTATTAAACAAGGGGCTGGGGCAGGGATGGAGGTATGTATATGTTTTGACAGACTTACAAGGTAATACTGATACTGCCTTTCCCCAACTTTCTTGAGATAGCTGAAGATACCTGAAGCTATGTATAATAGGCTCTTTGTTTTCTGTTACAAAATACAGAAGTAACTATTTCCATATTAAGTTATTATTTTAGATTTGATTACAAGGAAATACTTATTTTCAGAAATCTTAGCAAAAATCATGACTTCCTGTCTTTAGTTATAATGAAACTGACACATTTTAGAATATATTAGGATGTTAATATCCCTCTTTCTCAGATATGTAATCAAATAGGCTACAAAACCATTTTTACTATAACATCTTTATTGATTACATCTTTGATTACCTAAGAGTAACAATGCATTTTTAAATTGGTATTCAATGGTAAGACAGTATCAAGCACAGGATTTTCTTGGCATAGCAGCACATTACTATACCATTTCATAGATTCCTCTTTTTTGGTACATTCTTTGAACACAGAAAATGCTCAAATTAATTTTACTTTAAATGATCATTGACTTATTTTAGGTATATCTTATATATTAGCAAATTCTATTATTATTAAAGATGTTAAGCAAAATGTTTTATTTGTTTATATTCTGATGTAAATGTTCCTATAGAGAAAATGACTAATATATCCCTGTCCAGAGATTTGTGTCATCATTACATAGCTAATATTTTCTTGATGCTATTGTATGTGCAGCAGAGATTACTTATCTTTATATTTATGATCTTATAATTTCATTAAAAACTCTAGAATATGGTTGTTTACAATTCTTTAAAAGCCTAGTCACATTTTCCCACAAAATGTTAAACACTTAACAAATGATCAATGTTAGGTATTAACAAATGACATCACAAAATTGGAGAGTGGCAGAATATGCAATCCCATAATAGGCCACTGTATCATGTATTATTTTGAGCTAAAGGAACTTGAAAAACAACAAATACAAGAAAGGCATTCTAACCTTCTTCTTTTCTAACTGAAAACAAGAGATAAAAACACCTCTGTGAAAGATGTCTGCCCTGTACCAGGTGGAAAGAAACATTCTTCAATGGAGAGTCATAGCTAAGAGAATTATGTAAAGACAGACATTGGAAGAATAATTATCATTTTCCTTTAGCCTCCCCCCATAATTTATTTACTTTTCCACATTTGCCTCTCTTCGTTCGACCTAATACAAAAAAAGATGAGTCTTGGCACTTTTTTGAGTCTTCATTTTCTTATGCGAGCTCCTGTGTCATGTAAAATTTACATTAAATTTGTATGCTTTTCTTCTGTTAATCTGTTTTATGTCTATGTAATTCTCAAACCCATACAGGACCCTAACAGAGTAGAGGTAACGTTTTGTCTCCTTTACACAGCTTAATTGCTAAATTAGTGTTGGAGACAAGTCACTTCAGACACTTTTTGAATTGAATAAACAAATATTAAATTGAAAGAACCAGAATTCTGTAATAAAATGAGCTGGAAAGGCCACACGTTTCAAGTAAGATTGTACTTGGGTATTCAAGTCAGTAAGAAATTCAAAGCAGCAAGAAAGAGGAGAAAATAATTCAGGAACAGGAAAGAGCAAGAATGAATTATTATTATTTTTTTCCTTTAAGGGAGAAGAATGACCTCTGAAGTGACTTGCTGGAATTGTTTGTAAAGCACATTTGGAGCCAGATTATAGAGGTCTTTGATTTTTGGGCTGAGGCATTTGAAATCAATCCGGGAAACAATAAAATAAAAGATCATTAGTCACGATACCTAAATTGTGTTGAGTGCTTAGTAGATTTCCAGTAGTGAGTACTTAATATATGTCTATAAGATCCTGTAATTAGAAGATGCAGAAAAATAAAAGTTAAGCAAGTTTTTACATTTATGCAGCTAGTAAGTGTCAGACCTGAGAACTGAGCCCAGTCAGGCTGACATTACAGCCTGGCCTCATACTAAAAGGCATTTTTTGAGAGAGAGTATATTAATTCTTATAGCTATATATTACTCTTAGTGCGTTGAATAACACAAATTTATTTCATTAGAGTTTTGGAGTTTAGAAGTCAGAAATTGCTTTCACTGGGTGAAAATGGAGGTTTAAGTAGGGCTGTGTTCCCTGCAGACACTTTAGAATTCATTTGCCTTTGAATTTTTAGCTTCTAGAGGAGTATGGCGTTCCTTGATTCACGGTCTTTTCCTTCATCCCCATTGTCAACAACGTAACATTTTCAAACAATTTTGCCCACTTCCTTGCCCCATCTCTGCTCGCATCCTCACATCTCTTTGTCTGACTCTGATATTTCTGCCTCTATCTTACAAGGACCTTTGTGACTACATAGAGCCCCTGTGGATAATTCAGGATAGCCTTCTCATATCAAGATTCTTAATCATAACTGCAAAATCTCTTTTCCGTGTAAGGTAATACATTCACAGGATTCACGGGATTTGGAGATTAGGATGAAAACAGCTTTGGGGAGTCATTATTACACTCTAGAAAGCTCTCAGCCTACCTGGAGAAAACACAAAGAAAAGAGTTGTGTTAGTCCATGTTGCGTTGCTATAATAGAATAGCTGAGGCTGGGTTATTTATAAAGAAAACGGGCTTATTTAGCTCACGGTTCTGCGGTCCGGGAAATTTAAAGGGCATGGTGTTGGCATCTGCTTGGCTTCTGGTAAGGGCCACATGCTAAGTCAAAACACAGTGAAGAAGGTCAAAGGGAAAGTGGACACGTGAAAAGGGACGAAACACGGGGAGGAACCTCACTTTGTTAAGTCTGCTTTCCCAGGAACTGATCCATTTCCTTGAGAGTAAGAACTCAATAATTACTGAAAGAAGGGAACCAAGAGGCCCATAAGGGAAAAGTTGATATGACCGGAACACTACTCAGAAGGCCCCCTCCCTGAAAGTTCTTATTTCATTGAATAACACAAATGTATTTCCTTAGAGTTCTGGAGTTTAGAATTCAGAAATTGGTTTCACTGGTCCAGAATGGAGGTTAAGGAAGGGCTGTGTTCCACGAAGACACTTTAGGAGAATTTTATTTTCCTTTGAATTTTTAACTTCTAGAGGATTACTGCATTCCTTGATTCGTGATCTTTTTCTCCATCTCCAACGTCAGCAATGTTACAGCTCCCAACGTGGTTACATTGACAATTAAATTTCAACATGAGTTTTGGTAGGGGGTGGTGCAAAAAATATCCAAACCATAGTAGTAGCATTGAGAATTTTTTTAAACACTTATGTGGAGAAATGGATTAATGAATTTATTAATGGTGACTCAGTTTTGATTCTTGAAATTTTATAAATATATTTTGAAATTATCATTTAAAATTATTATTTTTGTAACCAGAATTGATCAAAAGTGACCATGAATTATCTTTCTTGCTTGGCTTTAGTATGAAAATTTGTAAAGATTATACTTTGAAATAATCCAAGTTGTCATTCTGTTTTTCTTACTGGCTGAAAGATATCGTTTAAAGCTGAAGTCATTGTTCTTTGACATCTTTCAAACTTACATGTAAAATTGTCTAGGTCTGATTTTTTTTGAAGAATATTTTAACTTCTCAGGAATAGAATGGTTAAGCCACATTTCTACCATTTATTCTCTCTGTATATGACAATATTCCCTGGAGAATTCCCTTGATGAAGGAAGGAGAAAGTGGATAAAAAGAATGAAAGGAAGAACAAAAGAGTGGAAAGAAAAAGGAAGATAATGAGAATATCCTATTCTAAAATGTCATTTTGCTTTTTGCCAAAAAATAAAAATAAAAGATAACTAGAGTTTTCTGTTGCATTTTACAGAAGAATTAATGAAGGCGGATCCTTTGGTGCCAGTCTACACTTCTTCCATAGGATTTATAAAGCAGGATTATAAACCCAGGTAAGGGAATGGATACCATGATTTCTTATCCTACTCCACACTTACCTATCCATGCCTTCAAGTGCCCAGGTATAATTCTCTTGCACTCAGGAATTTCCTTAAGTTAAAAATCAAATACAAAAATATGTGCAGGCAGACTACCACCAGATACATCAATCAATGTCCATCAATCAATGTCCATCAATCGACGTCCGACAGTTAAAGTCATTTGAGTGTCTTGCCCCAGAAGGAAATACAAAATGCATTATACAGTTAAGGCGAGGATGAAACCAGAAATTAGAAAATTTCTTACAGATAGCATGAGTTCTGGGAAAGAGTACTGCTCTATATTCATGATAATTTTAGTTTTGGAAAGAAGTCTTTTTGGTGTCCCCTTAAACAAACAAAATGGTAACTGGATCAAAAAAATTTGGAAGTATTTTTTTCTCAATACTTTCTAATTATTTTAACATTTATTTTTAAAATAAAACTAGTCTTTATCATCATATCAATACTCTATATATATACACATATACTACATATAGATATATGTGCTATATATACACACACTATGTATATTATATATATACACACCATATATATGCTATATATATATATATACTTACATATATGTATATATATGGAGGGATGATTAGTGTTTATTATGTATTATAAACATATGATATTAATGCATAAATTAAAAAATTACATAGTTGTATTTCTTTGAAACCAAAGCCCAAAAACATCTTGAAAAAAACTTTAGAACCACTTTGCAGACATTATTTATTTGTACAGTTGTGTGAATTTTTAAGCCCACAAGACAAAAGATTTTTTACCCAGTGAAATTCCCTGTAGAATGGAAAATCTTTGAACTGCTTGATATGTAAGTTAATTTAGATTAACTTCTGAACACTAATTAGATCTTTAAAGCTATAAAGTAATATTGTCTTGCTTCCTATAATTAAATTTGCTAATGAGAGCATCTGACGAAACACCTCCTACAATTTCAGATAAATTAAACCTTTGTGTGTTTTCCAATCTCTTTTTGACATTTTGATGTGATTAAGAGTATATTTAAAGTTCAACTCTAAATTATAAGATTAAATAGCTGTTGTGTAAGCTGCTTTATATGCATATTTCTTATTTTAGCAAGCATCAACTCCAGCCCCAATGTTTGTTATCCAAGTATGACAAACTGCCTAATAGACCTGGAACATACATAGTACAAATTAGACTTATAAATCATAGATATCTGAGCATAATATATTTAAGATAAATGCATTAATGCTAACAAAAAATATAATTATAGAAGCAGATGAGCTTAGTATAAATACATATGCTGTCTTTATCAACACATGAAATAAGTACACTTAGAAGCTAGAGAAAATAAGAAGTATGCAGGAAAGGCATGACTCAAATTTGAATTGTCAGTCCTTAAAGCATTTAAGAAAGTGTAAAAAAATAGAGAGTCAACTTGACCTTAAGCTTTAGAACATTTTAATTATAGCAGAGAAGTTGATTGAAAGAATTATATTTTTTTCACAATAAGAAAATTTAAAAAGATGATTTTGCAGGTCAGGGTCACAGCAGGAAACAGATGGCTTACTCAATTTAGGATAATTCAAGGAGGGTTAATTAAATGTGCATCATCGTTTAAGAAAACCCCAAGGTCTGCTGCAGTACTCTTAGCTAGTAGGAACAGAGAAGTGGTGTTTACTAAGCCCTGAGAATACAGGAAGAGAATTTTCAGAAATTTAGAAGGAGAGAGCAATATAGAGAGCTGCTCAGAAGGACATTATGAGCTTTGATGAAGGGACAAAGCCAGCAAGAGGCAATACTTTATGCAGGGAGCCGAGGGTGGGGAATAATAAGGAAGCTTGATTCCCGACCCTTTTTCTCTCAAATTTCCTCTTTAGAGTCTCAGTTGGCCAAATACATCTGACATCTAAAGAGAGAGGGAGCTCCGTGCCGCTGCCAATAGAGGTCAGACTCTCAAGGTAGAGAGCAGAGTATAAAAAAGTGTAAAATAGGTCCTCACATCTCTACATAAATGGGTAAATAAAAGTTATAGAGCATGTCAGAAAATAATTATAAAATTACAAACAATTTAGTGTCTCAATCTCAGAATTAGCCTATAGGCAAGCACAGAAGATTAGTTATATGATAAAAGATATTATATATTTCATAAACTTTGGATAAGGGCAAAAGTTGTATGTTGGAAAATGACTTCATGAAGAATTAGAGAAGCAAAAAATAGATTGGATAGGGAGAATAAAGCAAAAAGGAGTCGCCATATGAAAATTGGAGAGCTAACAATTATTTTTGTGCATGTGAGTTTATTTTTAAGAAAACATGCTGATGTGAGTTGTTTAATCAGTTTCTCACACATTCTGTTAGGGTGCTTTAGGATATCCAATTGTGATAAAGAGTAAGTCATTGAATATTGAAGTATGGACCTCAAAAATGCCAGAGTTGAGGTAAGCATTTATGATTCTGCACTTATAAATGATTGTTAAAATCATGGAAGGGGCAAAAATCACTGAAGAAAACAAATGAGAAGAAAAAAAAAGGCTTAGTAATCAAGCCCTTGTATTTCCACCATGTATATCTTTCTACCATGTCCTCTCCACACTGCCAACTCCTCATCTGTGCCCTGACTTCTCACACAAATTTGATTGTGATTTAAGATGGCATGCATATTTTAGAATTCATCTTTGCAAATTAAAATGCCTAAAATATGTGAAGGCATATAGCAGGTGATCTAAATAAATATTTAACGAATACATAAATTACTTGTTTATTAATGCTATTGTCTGTTGGATACTATTGTATTGGACAATAAGGAACTTAATTAGAAATTTAAGAATTTATTATATGTCAAGGATTATTAAGGCAAGCTGTCTTATCATTAGCAAAAACCTGGATACCAGTTATTGCCTCCCACGTCTCCCTTTACATTTTTGGTGTCAGTTCTCAGAGAATGTAATCGAAGCAGCAGAATGCTATAGTTACAAATAGTCGTACCTGTTTTCTAAAAGCCACCATAACAAGAAAAGAGGTCTATTTTTTCTGCAGTGCTATTTTTCCATTCAGCAAAGAACTCAGTTACTTCAAGTGAAGGAGAGAAGCAGAATAAACATTTAATTTATTTACATTGACTGGTCAAGTCTGAAGGAGATTTAATAGTTCTGAAGAACCCAGACATCCAGGCTTGGTAAACAGTCTTTTATTGCAAACTCAAGCTCTTCTTTAATGTATAACCTATCACATTGTTCCTAAACTACTCCCCAGCCATTCCTTCAATATTGCTTTTCTAATTTTAATTTTGAATATTGAAAGTGATTACACAGCCATGTCTTTCTGAAGTCAAATATGCACAGTTCAGCTTTTTCTTCTCGTCCCAGGTTCCCAAAGAGTTTCTTTATTTTACGCTCTCGTAGATGAAGACATGTAGGCTTGTTTTCCTTAATTTTGACAGACATTCAGGCTTATTTTCCTTATTTTATTGAAGAAAACATACACATTGCAATTTTTAAATTCTGAAAGTATTTATGCCTACAAAATCAAGTAAATCCTCTTTATAAAACCTCTTACCAAATGTAAATGTAACTCATTAAGCCTACAGGCATTTCATTCATTTAGTATTCTAATACAATGGAATTTTAAATATATATTCCATGATGAATATATAATAGAGGGAACCCATGTACTCACTCACTAATCATTCATTCATGTATTTCACAAATATTAACTGAGTACTTTCTGTATTCCAAGTGCTTTTCTTGACAATGAAGCTACATCAATGAAGGGAACATTAAAAAATTTTCTTGCCCTTATTTAGGTTACATAATTCAATTAAGGGAGACATGAAATACACAACAAACATATTAAATCAATCAGTTATACAGTATGCTATCAGGTACTAGCACATTGATTTAAAAAGTAGAGCAGTTTAAAGAGGATTAAGATTCTAGGGATAACTGGAAGAGATAAGGATCGCATTGCAATTTTAAGCAGAGTGGTTAGAGATTGCCTCATTGAGAAGGTGATACATAAAGATTTGGGGGCTATGATGCAGGTAACCAGGTGGATGGGCATCACAGGGAAAAATATTACAGGCAAAGTTACTGAAACAGAATACTGCCATACCATTGAGGTGTTTGACAAGAAAGTAGGAAGCCAATGACAATGGCACGGAGTGGAGGAACATAAGAGAGAAAGTTAAAGAAACAGTGAGAGTCTACAGTATTCTGTGAGAATTTATTCTAGCCCACTGCTTCTACAGAGTAGGTTAGCAGCATCCTTCAAGGTACCTTGTAAGGATGATATCAGATTCAAATACAATGAATCAATTTAATATCTTGGATAATTGAAATGTTGCCACTTTAGACCAGTCAGATAATTGTGGGTAACTAAAAGATAAAACAAGGAGGCAGCATGAAATAAACAGATATATATGATAATAACCATGACATACAATTTTAATAGTACTTCACAGTTTCTAAAAGTTACTAACACTCAATTTTTATTTTCTATGTTGGATTAGGAAATATCAATTTGTGCATTTTATAGATGAGGAAATCAAGTATCAGAGGGTTCAAATGGATTTTCTGGGGTTATAATGCTAGTTTTTCACAGAGCTTTCATTTATACATGAAGATTGTCTTATTGCATATTAGAATCAGTTTGTTGGACGTGTTTAAAAATAAACTCTACATATTAGAATAGTATTTTATTTATAGAAAAATTGTAGAGATAGTACAGAAGGCACCATGCACTGTTCCACATCTACTTTCTCCTATAATCAATATTTATATTACTATGTTACACTGGCTATAATTAATAAAATAATATTAATGCATTATTATTAACTAATGTAGAGGCTTTCCATGCTTTATTCAGATTTCTTTAGATTTTCCTTTCTGCCATTTTCTGTTCCAGAATCCCATCCATGATATCATGCTACATTTAGTCATGTTTTCTCGGCCTTCTGTTTCGCCATGACAGTTTCTTAGACTTCATTTTTATCTGTGGCTTTGCGAGATTTTAGGAGTACTGATCAGGTATCTTGTAAAATTTACCTCAACCATTTGATGTTTTTGTTGGGATTGGACTATGTATTTTGGGAAGAAGATCACAGATGTAAAGTGTCATTTTCACCCCATCATATCAATATGTTCTACAGTCCACGCCTAAGGAATGAGGAGTTATAGTCTACCTCTTTGAGGACTGAATATTTAAATAATTTAGAATTCTTCTACATGAGACATGTATCTCTCTGTTTTCAGTAGCATGTTAAATTGTTTTTGGGATTCCATTTCAGATCTGCTGAGTCAGAACTTCCAGATGCAGCCTGGGATTTTGCACATTTAACTGGATAACCAGGGATTTTTAGGCAGCAAATCTGGAACCAATCTTAAATTCATATATTTGAAACTACCATATTATGCCATAATGCAAGAGAAAGTTTTGGATTTGAAAAGAAAAGTATCAGAATAAAGGTTTAGGGCTTACTAGATTTCAGAAAACAAGAACTAAAGCAATAGCAAACCACAATTTAACAATCACTATGAAGTTCTTTCTTTCTAAGTGTCATTCCTGTTGTTTTATTCCTGACATCTGTTTATGTGAATGCTGAGACATAAGTGAGTTCATGCTGAATATCTTCCTTTATTCCTCCTAATCTAATCTTCACCCATTTCCAAATTGATCCATGGCACAGATCTTTATGGACTATGAACAGTGTTCCCCTAGTCTCTGGCTTCCTGTTAGGTTCAGCCAATGACAAGCATCAACAGATCTGAGAGAGAGGAGAGGCGCTTAAGTACTCACTCCCTCAGCTCAACTAGAGATGACAGCTTCTGTCCATTTGCCCTTTTTACATATTTGTAAAAAACAGTCCGTTTCCTTGCTGTCAGACTATTTTGTTACCAATACCCTGCCATACCTTTGTAATAGCTCCATTATTAAACTTTAGCCAAATACCGAATTGAATCTTTCATAATGTTTTGTGTCAAAAGAACTGAAATATATATATGTGTCTGTGTGTGTATATATATATATTATATATATATATATATAGTTACTTATGCGGAAGATCAGCAGTAACTTATAAACAGATGATTCTGACAAAAACCTTAGCTTGTTTACTAAGAATGCACCTTAAATCTGCATTGAAATAAGTTCAGTTACCTATGTAGACATTCACGTTCTTTATATCTTCTTTGATCCTCCCCATCCAAAATTATTCTCTAATATGAAAACCAAGAAATTGATAGTGTATGCTTAGCACATGAATAGATCTATGGCCCATATGTAGATTCATGTAATATAATTTATTACATATGTAGATTCATGTAAGCCCCCCCTACAAACAAGGCAGAGAACTATTTTGCCACTGTACCTACCTGCTTCACCCCTCCATCCCCAGTTCCTTCTAACTACTAATCGGTTATCTATCTCTATTTTTTTTTTCATTTTGAGAATGTTACATAAATGTAAATAAAGTATGTGATTTTTGAGATGGCCTTTTTGTTTTACTCAGCACAAATGCTCTGAAGATCTGTCTTAATTTTTGTGTGTGTTGATGGTCTGTTCCTTTTTTAATACTGAGTATCAGCGCTAGTGGGAGTGGTCTGGATATACTGCAGTCTACTTACTAAGCTATTAAGGAAGTTTTGGCTGTTTTCAACATTTGGCTTATACAAATAAACTGCCATGACCAATATACAAGTCTTGCATATTTTCATTTATCTGGGATACATGCTTAAGAATATAATCTGTGGCTTGCATGGAAAGTGTATTTTTGAAAAGAAACTACAAAACTATTTTTTTAAGAGTAAAAAGTCTACCATTTTAATCCACACAAGGAATAATTAATAATACATCCAATCTTTGTATTCTCACCACTGTTAAGTAAAATTTTACCTGTTCTAATAGTGACATGGGTATACCACATCATACTCTTAATTTATAGTATACTAAAGGGTAGTGATGTTCAACACTTTTTACGTGCTTATTTGCCATCCACATATCTTCAGGGAAATGCCTCTTCAAATCTTTAGTCTATTTTCTACGTTTTTTTTTTTTTTTTTTTGCTCTTGGGTTTTGAGAGTTCTGCATGTATTCTAGATGTGAATCCTGTGTCAGATATGTGGTTTGCAGATATTTTTTCCCAGTAGATGACAAAATTTTAACACAGAACAGAGGCTTCCTCCCCATATCCCAACTAGTTCTAATCTGTCAGTGTAAGTAGTGTCTTTTTACAGTAATTACAGGAAATAGCACCTTTGATCTAAACCTCAGCATTCTCCAGAACTATGGCAGTGGAACCAAAAGAGGACCTGTAAGAAGCAAGCAGAGACAAAGGAGCTGAATGGAGCAGGAGGAAAAAGACAACAGTGATGTCATATTGTGACTGAAACTCACAGACTCTTTCCTAGCAAATGTCAAACACTCCTTGATGATCAGACTTCATTTGGCAAGACTTTCAAGAGAATGTTTCCCATTTGAGTAGATAGAGACAATACAGTGAAATTTCCTTATTAATCTCAATGAGATGGTACCACTTGGGAAACACTCAGGTGTCAGCAATTTTATTAATAGTTCACTCTATGGGAAATAAATCTCTGTTTCATGGATAGAATGTTACTGCAGTTCCTTTCTATTCATTATCTTTGTTTCTCTCAAAAAGTTACTTCCTGTCATTTCTCCTTGATAAGATATGCATATATAAAATACTTTTTGTTTGCTTGTTTGTTTTCATGAGCTGCATATGCAAAATAGGTTACATGGAATCCAGTCTTCTTTAGGATCATCCCTACATTCAATGTTAAGCTGTAATAGAAGAAGCAAACTGTTAAGAAACTGTGGTAAAAGTCAGTTATTGATATAGCAGTTAGGGAGAAATTACCTAGGCAGATAGGGTATGGGGGTCCTCAGTAAGATTTTCCTTTTAACAAAAAGCAAAGCCAAATAATTTTCCTTTCTACCAAACAGTAGCCTGTAAAATCGAGCTGGAGACAGATGTCAACAGAGAGAGGAATACTACCTGGGACTAGGCATGTTCAAAATGGTGGCTCAAACTTCTCTTCCCTTTGCCAGCCTCATATACAGTAAGGAGCAGACAAGATGGTCCCAATCAACTAAAGAGTTCATTTGCATAATAAGATTAAGGTGGGGTGACCAGCCTTCCTTGCGCTATGTAAACGTCACACCTGATCTAGCCAATCTGTGAGCCCTAAGTAAATCAGAGACTACCTTCTCAAGCCGGACTGTAAAATCTGGCACATCTACCACCAACCGGTCTTTCCTCTTAGAAGTCCCCTCTCTCTCACTAGAGAAAGAACCGTTTTCCTTTCTCTTTCATCTATTAAACCTCCACTCCCAAACTCCTCCTCTGTGTTTGTGTCCTAAATTTTCCTGGCACGAGACAGAGAACCCCTGGTATTTACCCCAGACAACATAGTGCTTCAATATATTTTCCTGCGCTGGAAGTCAGATATATTTCATCACTTTAATTTATCTGAAAATTGATTCATTTACTATGTTTAGATAATGCATGGCATTTCCCCTATCCTTACTGGTAATTTTTAGATAAATTTTATTAATTGTACATTGATTTTATCACATTTAGTATGATGTTTATTTATCTCAACTTTTTTGTTGCATTTTAAAAAAATTATGTCTTCTCTTCTTCTCAAAATGATTTTAATACACACAGAATCATACATGCACAAATATATAAAAATATAGTATGAATCTATAGGTATAGATATCTGTGCATGCTTTCATGAGATTATTAATTGCTTAATTCACATGCTTCATTTATTAAAGTGATATTTGCATTTAAAACCTTGTTCAGGCAATGATCTCCTGTTTTGTTTGACTTTACAGTGGAAAGGAATTTCCAATTGCATTTCTTGAAATTAGGTGCTAGACACATGTGTTTATTGTGACACTGTTTACAATAGCAAATACCTGGAACCAACCCAAATGCCCATCAATAATAGACTGGGTAAGGAACATGTGGCACATATACACCATGGAATGCTATGCAACCATAAAAAAGAATGAGTTTGTGTCCCTTGTACGGACATGGATGAATCTGGAAACCATCATTCTCAGCAAACTAACACAAGAACAGAAAATCAAACATCGCATATTCTCACTCATAGGCAGGTGTTGGACAATGAGAACACATGGACACAGGGAGTGGAGTACCACACACTGGGGTCCGCTGAGGGGGCCAGAGGAGGCACAATGGGGAGATGGGGAGGTTGGGGAGGAAAAACATGGGGAGAAATGCCAGATATAGGTGACCGGGGGAGGGAGGCAACAAACCACATTGCCATGTATGTACCTATGCAATAATCCTGCATGATCTGCACATGTACCCCAGAACCTAAAGTACAATAAAAAGAAAAAAAAAGAGAAATTAGGTGCTAGAGTTGTTTCTTTTTGGGTGTGTGTGTGAAATCAGTGAACATGTATTTGGCTCCAACTATTGAGTATGACTGATTTGGTAGTATTTTTCTTTAAAATTTTAAAGTTAATATTGTTTTAAATGGACAAATCATAATTGTATTAAATTTATAAAGTACAAGGTGATATTTTTGTTTTCAATTTTTTAAAATTTCAACTTTTAGATGTGGGGGTTCATGTGCAGGTTTGTTACATGGGGATATTGTGTGTGATGCTGAGGTTTGGAGTGTAGATCACATCACCTAGGTGGTGAACATAGTGCCCTATAGGTAGTTTTCAGATCCTGTCCCCTCCAAACCTTTCCCCTCTGGTTGTCTGTTGTGGTTGTTGTTCCCATATTTATTATGTCCAGGTTTGCTCCCTGTTTAGTTCCCACTTATAAGTGAGAGCATGTTGTAATTTGTTTTCTCCTTCTGCATTAATTCTTTTAGGATAATGGACTTCAACTGCATCCATGTTACTGCAAAGGACACGATTTTATTCTTTCTTATGGCTGCTGAGTATGTGTCACACCTTAAAAATCTAAACTACCATTGATGGACACCTAGGTTAATTCCATGTCCTTGCTATTTTGAATAGTGCAATGATGAACATATGAGTGCACGTGTCTTCTTGATAGAATGATTTATTTAACTTTGGATGTGTAACCTGTAATGCAATTGCTGGGTTGAATGATAGCTCTGTAAAAAGTTCTTTAAGAAATTTCCAGACTGTTTTCCACAGTGATTGGACTAATTTACATTCTCACCAATAGTGTTTAAGTATTTCTTTTTCTTTGCAGACTCATCAACATCTATTACTTTTTGACCTTTTAGTAATAGCCATTCTGACTGGTGTGAGATGGTATCTCATTGTGGTTTTGATTTGCATTTCTCTGATTAGTGATTCTGAGCATGTTTTCATTTTTGCTGGCTGCTTGTATGTCTTCTTTTGAGAAGTGTCTATTCATGTCCTTTACCCATTTTTTAATGGAGTGCGTTGTTTTCAGCTTGTTAATTTGTTTAAGTTCCCTATATATTCTGGATAATAGGCCTTTGTCTGATGCATAGTTTGTGAATATTTTCTCCCATTCTACAGTTTCTCTGTTTACACTGTCAATTGTTCCTTTGGTTGTGTAGAAGCTCTTTAGTTTATTTCTTTCCTACTTCTCTGTTTTTGTTTTTCTTGCAATTGTTTTTGGAACTTAGCCAAAAACTCTATGCCTTGATGATCTCTTTCATGCTGTCAATGGGGTGTTGATGTCTTCCATTATTATTAGGAGGTTGTCTAGGTTTATTCATATGCTAGAAATAACTTTATTTATAACTCTGGATGTTCCCGTTTTGAGTGTGTATATATTCATGATAGTTAAGGTTATTAAATTGGACCATTTAACATTATATAAAGCTCTCCATTGTCCTTCTTAAGTTTTATTTTCTTAATTTCTGCTGTATCTGATATAACAATAACTCCTCCTGTTCATTTTCATTTGCATAGTAAATCTTTGTCTTTTCACTTTGTGTTAGGTGGATGCAGTTACATGTGACATGGGTCTCTTGAAAATAATAGATAGTTGGGTCTTGTCTTATTTTTTTTTCCTTTTATTCTTATTTCACTTTAGGTTCTGGGGTACATGTGCAGGTCATGCAAGGTTGTTGCATAGGTGCATACATAACCAAGTGGTTTGCTGCCTCTATTCCCCCTTTGACTACATCCAGCATTTCTCCCCATATTATGCCTCCCCACCCTCCCCACCCCCTGCCATCCCTCACCTAGCCCCCCAAAACTGCCCCCAGTGTGTGATGCTCCTTTCCCTGAGTCCACGTGTTCTCATGGTTCAACACCCGCCTATGAGTGAGAACATGCAGTGTTTGGTTTTCTGTTCTCGTGTCACTTTTCTGAGAATGATGGTTTCCAGATTCATCCAAGTCCCTACAAAGGACATGAACTCATTGTTTTTTATGGCTGCCTAGTATTCCACGGTGTATATGTGCTGCATTTTCCTTGTCCAGTCTATCATCGATGGGCATTTAGGTTGGTTCCAGGTCTTTGCTATTGTACACAGGGCTGCAGGGAACATACATGTGCATGTTTCTTTACAGTAGAATGATTTATAGTTCCTTGGGTATATACCTAGTAATGGCATTGCTGGGTCAAATGGGATTTCTATTTCTAGATCCTTGAGAAATCGCCACCCTGTCTTTCACAATTGTTGAACTAATTTACACTCCCACCAACTGTGTAGAAGTGTTCCTATTTCTCCACATCCTCTCCAGCATCTGTTGTCTACAGATTTTTTAATGATCGCCATTCTAACTGGCTTGAGATGATATTAGCCCTTTGTCAGATGGGTAGACTGCAAAAGTATTTTCCCATTCTGTTGGTTGCCAGTTTGCTCTAATGATTGTTTCTTTTGCAGTACAGAAGCTCTGAATTTTAATTAGATACCATTTGTCTATCTTGGCTTTTGTTGCCATTGCTTTTGGTGTTTTAATCATGAAGTCCTTGCCTATGCCTATGCCTATGCCCTGGATGGTTTTGCCTACGTTTTCTTCTAGTGTTTTTATGATGTTAGGTTTTATGTTTAGATCTTTAATCCATCTGAAGTTAATTTTAGTGTCAGATGACAGGAAGGGGTCCAGATTCTGCTTTTTGCACATTGCTAGCCAGTTTTCCCAACACCATTTATTAAACAGGGAATCCTTTCCTCATTGCTTGTTTTTCTCAGGTTTGTCAAAGATCAGATGACTGTACATGTGTGGTGTTGCTTCTGAGGCCTCTGTTCTGTTCCATTGGTCTATGTCTCGGTTTTGATACCAGTACCATGCTGTTTTGATTACTGTAGCCTTGTAGTATAGTTTGAAGTCTGGCAGTGTGATGCCTCCAGCTTTGTTCTTTTTGCTTAGGATTATCTTAGCTATGCAGGCTCTCTTGTGATTTCATATGAAGTTTGAAGTGGTTTTCTCCAGTTCTGTGAAGAAGGTTATTGGTAGCTTGATAAGGATAGCATTGAAATTATAAATTACTTTGGGCAGTATGAGCATTTTCACGATATTGATTCTTCCTAACCATGAGCATGGAATGTTTTTCCATCTAAAAAACTTGAAAGCTAGCAGAAGACAAAAAATAACTAAGATTAGAGCCAAACTGAAGGAGATAGAGACACAAAAAAACCTTCAAAAAATCAATAAATCCAGGAGCTGGTTTTTTGAAAAGATCAACAAAATAGACCACTAGCCAGACTAATAAAAAAAGAAAAGAGAGAAGAATCAAATAGATGCAATAAAAAATGATAAAAGGGATATCACCACTGATTTCACAGAAATGCAAACTGCCATCAGAGATTACTACAAACAGCTCTATGCACACAAACCAGTAAACCAGGAAGAAATGGATAAATTCTTGGATGCTTCCACTCTACCAAGACTAAACCAGGAAGAAGTTGAAACCCTGAATAGACCAACAACAAGGACTGAGGTTGAGGCAGTAATCAATAGCCTACCAACCAAAAAAAGTCCAGGTCCAGATGGGTTCACAGCCGAATTCTACCAGACCTACAAAGAGGAGCTGGTTCTATTCCTTCTGAAATTATATCAAATAATACAAAAAGAGGGAATCCTCCCTAACTCATTTTATGAGACCAACATCATCCTGATACCAAAAACCAGGCAGTGACTCAACTAAAAAAGAAAACTTCAGGCCAATATCCTTGATGAACATAGATGCAAAAATCTTCAATAAAATACTGGTAAGCGGAATGCAACAGCACATCAAAAAGCTTATTCATCACAATCAGGTAGGTCTCATCCCAGGGATGCAAGGCTGGTTCAACATACACAAGTCTATAAATGTAATTCACCACATAAACAGAACCAAAGACAAAAAAACCACATGATTATCTCAATAGTTGCAGAGAAGGACTTCAAGAAAATTCAACAGCACTTCATGCTAAAAACTCTCGATAAACTAGGTATCGACAGAACATATCATAAAGTGATAAAACCTATTTATGGCAAACCCACAGCCAATATCATAATGAACAGGCAAAAGCTGGAAGAATTCCCTTTGAAATCAGGCACTAGACAAGGATACCCTCTCTCAACACTCCTATTCAATATAGTATTGGAAATTCTAGCCAGAGCAATCAGGCAAGAAAAAGAAATAAAGGGTATTCAATTAGGAAAGGAGGAAGTCAAACTGTCTCTAATTGCAGACGACATGATTGTATATTTAGAAGACCCCAACGTCTCAGCCCAAAATCTTCTCAAACTGATCAGCAACTTCAGCAAAGTCTCAGGATACAAAATCAATGGCAGAAATCACAAGCATTCCTATATAACAATAACTGACAAACAGAGAGCCAAATCAAGAGTGAACTCCCATTCACAATTGCTACAAAGAGAATAAAACAGCTAGGAATACAACTAACAAAGGATGTAAAGGACCTCTTCAAGGAGAACTACAAACCACTGCTCAAGGGAATAAGAGAGGACACAAACAGATGGGTCTTGTCTTTTTATACAACCTGACACTGTTTCTGTTAACCCCATTTACATCCAAGGTATGAGTAAGTATACATGGTTTCTG
>CAUYLG010072920.1:0-13527 GCA_963573385.1 Cacajao melanocephalus
GAGTAAGACCCTGTTTCAAAAAAAAAAAAGATTAAAGGAAAGGCTGGTTAGGGAAGGACTCTTCAGCAAGGGTTCAGGTATACACTGCCCCCTCTTTTTCCACTTGGCATGGCAACTGATCATAAACTTCCCCTACTTTGATGTTCAATGTCTGCCTGCACATACATATTTAGAGGTACTACTAGCTTTGTGTCCTCTGGGGGCCTGGCAGAATGGCTGATTTCCATGTGCTGGCTCACCCACCCTGGAGCATAGTGACCAGCTCTGCCTGCAGACCTGTCTGGCTAAAAATCACCACTTGCTAAAAGCCTGCAATATGACCAAAAAGATCTAAGATATCATGTGAAATGGACTCTTGAAGGCATATGAAATTCAAGGAACAGAACCAAGCCTAAAAACATTAAAATTCTCAGAAATATTAAGGAACTATTGCATCTATAAAGCAAAAGCAGCATTAACTTTGCAAAATGCGGAAAGGTGTACCAGATGCATTAAAAGTAACTTTTAGTAAACAAATATTTCATAATAAGAATGCAGCAAAAATACTTAAAGATAGATTATACAAGAATGGTCCAAATGAGAGGCAGAGTCTCTAAATTAAAAATAGGAAGTGAGTAGACCTCAAGCTAAACAAAATGAATTTTAAGTAATAGATGGATTGCATAAGAAGCTGGAGGAAATTAAGGACATGATAGTATACATAGAAAGATAGAAAGCATATATTTCTTCATGTGCCTCCCCTCCAAAAAAAAAATGACAATCAGAAACTTAAGGGAAAAAGAAACATTTCAAACTTTATAAGAAAGTATGCTTCAAGTGTAAAGCACCTTCTGATGTGGCATGATTTTGAATAGTTGCTAGGAGTGTGAGAAGGGGAATTCATTTGAGCATTGTCACATGGATCAAGGTGCTAAATAGAGAAAATCTAATTGTAGCATAAAACTTCGTTTTTTAGTGAAAGTATTTAAATAGTCATGATGATATAAATGTTAGTTTTCAGCTTTTAGAGCCCAATCCTTGGACAAAGCAGGGAAGAATGAATTGTGGTTACAGAGTAGAATGCAAATGTTACCAGCCTTGAAAATGTACAAGTGCAATTAACAGGTTGGAAGGCAGAAAGGGAAGGAAATGTACATGGAATAGTAGTGGTGCTATTGTCTTCATGAAATAGAATATGGAGAATTTAATCTTTAGTTGAATTAGTCAGAGGTTTAGGTATTAGGTTATTAAAGTAACCAAGGTCATCAAAAGAGTAGGTAAAAATGTGACATAGTCAAATTGAGTCGAGCAGAGAGCCAGAGACAGCAGGGAGTCAACAAAAAGTACCCCGTCATCAAGTCAAGAAATAGTAAGAAGAGCATGTTTTTAAAAAATGTAGGCAACTACCAGAATAACTAAAAAGAAACACATGTAAAAGTTTTTGGTCGTATTGGTGAACTAAGAAATTAAAAAGAATTATTATGCCCTTGTGTACTGTTTGATTTTAAAAAAATATGTGCATATGTTGCTTTGATAAAACATTTTTAAAAGTTTGGTTATCAAAATAAATAGATACTCTAATCATTGGCACAAATTCAGTAGAATATGTAATTGGAAAACGATACTATTCATAATAGAAATAAAATACCCAGCAATAAAATAATGAGAAATGTATATTGCAGAGAAAGCTATCAAATTTTATTAAGCACATAAGAGACAATGTAAATAAACAAATGTTGGATAGTACTGTTCAATATTATAAAAATGTCGATCCTCTCCTCATTATTTACTGAATATAGTATTACAACAAAAAGATTTTTGTATAACTCAAAAACATAATTTTAAAATTTATATCAAAAATAAATTCTCAAGAATAGTTTAACTAGTGTTGAGAAAGAAAACAAGATAAGAGATTTGCTCTGCTAGGTAACAAAACGCATTCTAAAGCTATTATAACTATTAAGAAATGTAATATTGGTGCAGGCTAATCATATGGATTAGTGGAACTGATTAATTTGTACATAAAGAGACAAGATTCACTTGTCTATAACATGTACCTTGACTTATGATGGGGTTACGTCCCAATAAACCAACCCATCCTAAGTTGAAAATATTGTAAGTGCAAAATGGATTGAATACACCTAACCTGCTGAACATCATAGCTTAGTCTAGCCTACGTTAAATGTGCTCATAACACTTGCATTAGCCTACAGTTGGTCAAAATCATCTAACATAAAAGCCTATTATATAATAAAGTATTGAATATCTCATGTAATTTATTGTATTCTGTATTGAAAATGAATAACAAGATGATTGAATGGGTACTCAAAGTATGCTTTCTTCTGAGTGAATATCACTTCCATGCTAGCCGAAAAATCCTAAGTCAAACTCTCGTAAACTGGGGACTGTCTGTATATGGGAGTTGGTTTTGACTAAAGATCGTGTTTCAAATCAGTAAGAGAAATATTTTTACTAAGAAAATTAGCTATTCATTTGGAAAAAATAAGGCTAGCTTTTGTAACCTCATTTCATTCATAAAACTAAATTCCATATTGATTAAAGAACTAAATATTTAAAAATAAGTGAAAGTGTAAGGTCTATAAAACATAAAATTTACATGTAAAAGATGTTAGCTAGCATCATAATCAGAATTTTATTTTATCATTATTATTATTTTTTATGGAGATGGGATCTCCCTATATTGCCCAAGCTTATTTTGAACTCCTGGCCTCAAGCAATCTGCCTGCTTTGGCCTCCCAAAGTGTTGGGATTACAGGCATGAGCTACTGTGCCTGGCCGTAATCAGAATTTATTAATTATATTAGTTATATAAAATTGGAAAATACACCAGAGCCAGGTGGAATGCTAAATTGAAAATTATTTTTTTAATCATTTAGGGAGATGTGAACCACATAAATTATGTGTTAAATTATTTTTAAAAGTATTTACTTTTACCCATTAAAATTTTTATTCTTCCTTTGAGGTATTTTGAAATAGATATATTTGAGGGCACTGACTAAATGTTAGCTCTGCATTACAGGTCTTTAATGTTTGTTATTATCAGAAAAAACAGTTATCATCATTTGCTGAGTACCATTGACCCTTTATTTCTTTAGTCCAGTGGTCTTTTTTCACATCCACATTGTATGTTTATTTTTAATCACTTTTATATATGCACATAATGTCAGCGTATCTTCTTAGAAACTATATAAAGTAAATATTGGCCCATAAACATAAAAGATGAAAGAATACTGTTGTCGCACATGCTTTTAGCAAAACAGATAACTCAGGTTCTTTTCATAAACTATTATTTGATAAAGTCTTTCCTTTTGTATAAATCATTTTTTTGTTCTTAGAAATATATTGTTCACTTGTCTATTCTTAATTTGAGAAAATTCATCTAGGACATTGGCATCTGAAAATTTATAGTATTAAATTTTTACTGACATGATTAATTTCACCAGCATCATTAGATTTTAGTTTAATAATATCTTCACCATTGCTTCCATTGTCTTGTTCAGTCTTTTCTAGCATAGTTATCAGTAATTGGTGAATAATAAAATAATTCCTAGGGTAATGAAATAGCAAATGTTTCAGGACATAGGAAAAATAAAATTGCCAAGATTCTTGATCTTAGACTTGTAAAAGGGTCTAACAGGTCAATAGGGTAATTGCATATCTTCTTTTTTTGCAAAAATAAGAAAATATTTTCTTTGATATTTTAAAGACCTCTAAAATAAAAGTCATAAAATATCTATTCTGACAAATAGAACTGCTGAAACAAAACAAAACGTAAAGCTACCCATTTTTAGACTGCATTCTAGCCTGGGCAATAGAACAAGAATCCCGTTCTCTCTCTCTCTTTCTCTTCTTCTTTCTTTCTCTCTTACATTCTTTCTTTCTTTCACTCTTTCTTTCTTTTCTCTCTTTTTCTCTCTTTCTAAAAAGAAAACAAAAAACAAAAAAAAAAAACGTAAAGCTAATAATTGGGTCCAGTAGACCCTGATGGTGAGCTAAACGATGACCAGCAGGTGGAGCTACATGACCAGGAGAAGCATAAAAGGATCACCCATCTGTAAAAGAAGGAAAAACACTGTGTTTAAAAGTGTGGAGGCTGGAGTAAGACAAGAAATAATTTAAAAGAAAAAATGCCACAGAATAACAAAAAAGCAAAAAGGATCTCTTAGGAGATATCTTCAGGAGAAATATGGAATTAGGAAGGAGATGTATACCTTGCCAATAGAAGCAAAAGTATTTGTTATTTTTTTATTTGAAAATTAAATTATTCAAATAAAAAATTTTTTATTTGAAAATTAAATTTGGGAAACTTAAAGACGTTTTAACAAAAAATTGTATTTGCTACTAAAATGGCAACAATATTTTGTTTCTCTAATAAAATTTGTTTCTTATAGCTGATAAAGGTCCTTCTTTTAGACCAAATTTAAATACTAACTTGTATGTGAACCTTTCTACCAGTTTACCCATCTGATTTACTATTTATAAGAAACATAATTTTCTGCTTCAAAACTGAAATTTATCTTTTAAAAAAACTTTTGTGCATCACATACATACATAGAAAAATATTCACTTATGACATGAAGGTTGATATGATTCTTTATCATTGATCATGCTAAAGGAATGAAAATTATTCTAGAGATAAATTTCTATTCTGCTTTTTCTGTCTTTATACTCTTAAAATATTTTTCCCTTTAAATAGACAGTCTAAAAAGGAATGGACAAGTATCACTAAAATTTTAGGTCATGTGTAGATGCAAGTAAAAAAAAATTATAACAAAAATCACAGTAAGAAAGGGCAACATTTTAAGGAGATCTTATCCTTTAAACACTTGTTGACCCTGAATAATCGATAAAATTCTTGATAATCCTAAAATGTAGTTTATTTTATTCTGTGGTATTCAAGTAACCATGAAAATGAATAGTAACAATTACAGCAAAGTAATGTGCTTAAGACAGATTAAGACAATACTCATTTCTCTCCTTTTTTAACTTAAACATAACATGTTGGTTATAGATTCTTTTAAAACTTGATATTTTCAATAAAAACGATCTTGTCAATAAAGGAAATATTTCCTCACAAATTACTATGTAGAATGTTGTATTTCAAGCATGTTGCTTTTTAAGTTAATAACTTCATTTGTTTATTCATATCTGTAACTATGCATAGATTAAAGGGAAAATGAACAATAAATAGTAAAACCATCACTTTTCCTTTTGGGCAATTTGAATTTGGGCAGTTGATAGGAAGATATATTAGTTTTCTAGGGTTGCCATAACAAACTACACAACCTGCATGGCTTAGCATAACAGAAATACATTCTTTCACAGTTCTAGAGAATAAAGTCCAAAATGAAGGCTAGAAGTCCAAAATCAAGGTGTCACCAGAACCATGCTCCCTCCAAAGGTTCTAGAGCAGAATCTTCCCTTGCCTCTGCCTAGCCTCTGGGGGCTGCAAACAATCGTTGATTCCCTTGGCTTGTAGCTGTATCATTCCACTCTCTCTGCCTGTCATCATGTGGTCTTCCTTGTGTCTCTGTCTCCAGATCTCCCTCTCAAGGACACCAGTTACTAGATTTAAGATTCACTCTAATTTAGTATTAATGTGCTTTAGCTTGATGATGTCTACAAAGACGTTATTTCAAAATCAGGCCACATTCCCAGATACCAGGGGTTAGGATCTTTCTGGGGGACACAATTTAACTCTCAACAGAAATCAATAGTTTACATCTGTCATTATTTCTACCATTGCAGATTAATTATCTACAATGCTTCATTGATTCACTTAACCAATATTGGTTGTTTTCCTACTGTGTCCCAGGCACTATACTGGATGTTGGAAAAGATAGACATAGTGCCTGTCCTTCTTGGACTCAAAGTCTGATGGGAACGTGTGGACAGTATAGTAAATAATACAGCATGATAAGGGATAGCTCAATGTATTGTGAGTGACTGTTTTTGTAAGAACACTTGAGGAGCACCATACCCACAGATGAGGGATGCACATTTATAGGAAGTAGGGAAGTTAAACAAGACAACCTCAATGAACACAGTGTTCAGAAGAGGACTTTTGATTTGTTGATACCTCAGAGAGCAGCTGAGGTGGAGATGCAAGAAGTCTTCAGCTAAACGCACTTCTGAGATAGTAATGGCCAATTGACCAGCCTTCATTAACTTGACAGTAATTGCTGTGGGCTGCAGTGGGTCTGAGACAGATAAGAATGTGGACTTACTTTCCCACCTGTAGATAGGTAAGAAGGTGGGAAAGTATGGCAGTGATGTGCTAGCAAGAGGCTCAGCTCTCTTGAGAGGGAGAAAACTCCCATTAATAGCCTTTACCAATTTCAGTGGTATAAATACTCTCACTCTCATCCATTGCAAGCTACCAAGAATGATGCAACTAGAGAAAGGGAAGAGTTGGACACCATCTGCTTTTGGGAGCTGGTGTGAGCAGGCCTCAGCATGCCGCTGAGGGAGGGAGAGAGGGGCATAAGGAATTGAGGCAAGGGGAGAGAAAGCCAGGGGTTGAGAGCTAATAGAAAGTGTTTTCCAATGTTTGTTTTGGATTGTCCTTGGGAGGAAATTTTGTAGTGAGTGGGGAGATCTGTATTTCCAATGAAAAGTCTTTGTATATTTATGTTTTAATATTTCTTTATGATGACTTCTTATTTTAAAGCCACAAAGAACAAATTCAATAATTTTTTTTTTGCCTTACATTTTTCATATTACATATATTAAAGAAAATGTATTTTAGCTAAGGGACAGTAGATGCAAATGCAATAATAAAATATTATAGCCCTCTAGAAATAATGGGCTTATAGAATTTAATGAATATTTTAAACATTTTATTAAAATATTTTAATGACTCAAAACCCACTTTGGTAATGTGAAAACAAAGGATATTTTTTTTCTCATATCAACCTAAATGAACTCTTCTACCCTTTCTTTTCTTTTTGTCTTGATCTCTGTGGCTGCATGTGAGTATCCAGCTGTGCCCTGAGCTAACTGTATCTGTGCAGTGATTCTGGAGTTGGGTACTTTTTCCTCTTGATCTCTTAGGGACCCCATCTGTTCTAAAGTTCCTTGTTTAAATGTAAAATACCCTCCGTGGCCCAGTGGTTTTAATTATCTTACTAGCTCTGAGGTCTGATCATTTAGGAGTTTCTTTGGCATTCCTCCTGGCTGGCCTCCAGCCATTTCTTTGTTTATACTTTTTACCACAGGCAAATCTCATCATCTCCAAAGATGATTTCTCTGAAAGCCCTCAGTTTGCCTCACCAGTAACAAGTGCCTGAAAAGAGGGGAAGAAAATAATCAAATCCTTTCCCCAAGTTTGAAATTCAGGAATTTTATATTTTTGGTTGTAATGTCATGAATAGTATAGTGATTTTTAAAAATGTATAGTTGTTTTATATATGATATTTTAAAATTCAAGAATAACTTGTGTGGGAATTATAAGATGTTTTTGACATTTTAAAAATGGGAATAAAAATATTTTAGAAGATAAATATCCTAAGCCAAGAGTTAGAAAATTTCATAAGGATTTTTTGGTATGTTTATTGAGATGTTTTCCATGTATAATTACCCATGCGTTTTCTTGTTGGGAGAATAGTTCCATGTAATGTAATTGCCATTTCCATCATCAGTCCTATCCTTTCCTTTCACTTGTTATGTATATTTTTTATAGCCTGGATAATTGGGCAAAATGCTACAGAATACAGGTCCCAGCTACTCAGGAGGCTGATGCGGGAGGATCACTAGAGCCTAGGAAGTCAAGGCTGCAGTGAACCTCAGTCACGCCGCTACATTCCAGCTGGGGTGAACAAGCAATACCCTTTCTCAAAAAAGAAGACTGTTGTAGTTGTTTAATCAAATGATGAGGTCTTGCACCGTTACTTTCCTCATGACTAGCTGCTCACAATTATGTACCTAGTGTATGCAAGGCACTGTTTTAAATAATTTACCAGTCTTAGCTCATTTAATTCTTACAACAGCCCTATGTGGTGGGTACTATTATTACAGATACCTTGGCTACAGTGGTTTGACTTAGGCTTTTTCAACTTTTTGATGGTGTGAAAGCTATCTGCATTCAGTAGAAACCATACTTCAGTTACTGTATTCAATAAATTACATGAGATATTCAGCACTTTATTATAAAATAGGCTTTGGTTAGGTAATTTTGTCAAACTGTATTCTGATATAAATATTCTGAGTACATTTAAGATAGGCTAGGCTAAGCTATGATGTTTAATAGGTGTATTAAATCGACCTTGACTTAAGGTATTTTCAACTTATGGTGGGTTCTTTGGAATGTAGCCTCATCATAAGTTGAGGAGCACCTGTAGTCTCATTTTCACATGAGGAAATTGAATCAGAAAGATACTTTCCCCAAACAACAGAATTAGTAGACATTGAAGCTAAGATGGAACCCAGGCAGTCTGGCACGGAATCCATCACTAACAGAAATATTGCTTTAGCATTGATAAGATAGGAATGGAAGGAAGTTAGGAATTTAAAATATAATGGAGGTTAAATCATTAAGCCCCAGGCAATGGCCAGGTGTAAGAGAAAGGGGAAAGGTTGAAGTGTGAAATTTCCTGTTTTTAGAGATGTTGGACATCTCAGGAGAAGGGGCAAGTTCACTTGCGGATCTGCTGAGTTTGAGCTGTCTGTAGAACAGCATCATCTGTGTACTGTACAGACTATTGGAAATTTGAGTGTAAGGGTCAGGAGCACGAATCGGGCTCTAAATATAGATTTTGGAAATTATCCATATACTAGCATTAATTGATGCTGTGAGGCTGGGTGAAATCCCTCAGTTAAGTATGCTAGAGGCTGGAATATTGGACAAGGACAGAGAGAAAGCATAAGAAGTGCTAATATTGTTTTTCCCTATTTTTACATTTCGTAAAATGGATTTTCAATACATGATGAAACTGGGATGCAGAAACTTTAAAAAGTTCACATGAAGCTTCTAAGCACATGTAAGCATTTCACTACAGTGATTTGTATGTTCCTTGATCATAGTTTACAATAGTTCTTTTGTTCCAGCCTAATAAATCACTCAGAACCTGTAACATAATTTTCTGTGGTAAAATTTTAGAAAAATGACATAAACTTGTCAGTTTGTAAACACTATAATGTTTACCATGAATTCATGGTGTCAATATTTAGTTTATTTGGGAGAATGTAGAAAAATGCATTGATCACTAGAAAGTATGATAAATTAATCATTATTTAAATTTTGTATATGTTGAAAGACTCTTCTTAGGACGAACAGGTGAAGTCTTAGGGTATTTTGTGATATATATCATAATATTTTTGAAACTGCTTTGGTTTGTTAATAAAAATAGAAACTGCATGGGCAAAAAACAAATACCATGACTGATCCAGATAGTCTTGTTTTCAGATGTTTTTCTCATGCTGTTTTAATTGCAAATTGTTATAAAATTGAGTTACTAAAACCCTTGATGGTTTCTAGTAATCACCAGCTAGTAAGTCAGAAAAGTTGTAACTTTATTGTATTTCAGAATTGTTACTAAGATTTTCCAAATTATTCTTTGTGAGTTTTTTATGAGGTCATGAAAACACTGATTTCTCAAGTGGACTCGAGACATATTAATATCTCACTAGGGAGCATTTACAAGCACAACTAGTTTATCATTCTATTACGTAATTGTAAAGAGATGAATTAATCTGTCATCTTTGACTTACGGAGATTTGAGTAAGCCTTTATTTTAAAGAATAATTTCACCATTGTAGGACTTTAAGAATGAAAGTCATTATACCATGATTGCATTAAAGGAATGCGGGTTATAACATTTATAACTATCCCAGAAAGGTGAGTTTACCCTATTTTAAAATATTTAGAGATATTTTACTTTTATAGCTTTATTTAACATCCCATTGTAAAGCAAGGCTTAATTTCAAACACAACCTTAGTATTTATCAAAGAAAAACAACTTTAAGTTATAAATACTTTTTTCCACTTTTGAAATCAGCAAAAAAGATTTTTATATGATTATGTCGCTAAATGGACACAAATTGCTGTTGGTAGTGTACATGTATATAATTAGTCTTTTGGAGAGTAAATTCCACACAATCGAGAACCTTAAAGTATTTAAAATATTTAACCAAGCAATTTTATCATGTGATACAGAACTTCAGGATGTGAATGTGAAAAAAATCTTTGCCCCAAGGTATTCATCCTAGGATTGCTTCTAATCAAAAAATATGGAAAACCATATAATTGAACAATAATAATATGTCTACTAGATGAACTATGCAACCATTAAACATTTTTTCTGATTTCAGGTACTAATATGTCTTTGAATAATGTTTATAATATAATCATAAACAAAATGCAACTTATGCAACTTATAAAGTTACACATTTGGCATGATTACAACTACATTAAAAATGTGTGTGTGTGTGTGTGTGTGTGTGTAAAGGGAATTTAACCAAAAATGCTGATGTTAGTAAGATGTGTTCTGGCAGTGATTTTTATTTTTTGTATTTAATTATTACAAATAATTATATGTTTTTTGATGGGAAAAATATTTTTTATAAGAGAAGCATTTCTGTAATTTACAGTTTTCTGAAATAGGTTTACATAAAGGCACACAAAGAGACATAAGGATTTTTAGCAAAGAAAAATAGGCAAAATATAAAATAAATTTCACCTGTTTCCCCATGCACACACATTGAAAGGAAATACAACAAAATTTCAAAGCATGGTGGAGAAAGCCTTAAGGCATATGATGTCTGGCATTTGAAAAAGTGCAGGAAGAGCAAAAGAGAGCAATGAGTAGGGGCCAGATCTTTCCTCATAGGCAGGTTCAGCATTTTTACTTTGTCCTCAAAGTAGTGGATTTTAAGGCATGTTCAGATTTGCATTTTACACATAGCATTCACAGGTACCTGTAAGTTGTGGGAAGCAGGTTTTCCTCCACTTTATAAATAATAAACCTGAGACAGGGGATGATCCAAAACGGCTGAATAGGAACAGCTCTGGATTGCAGTTCCCAGCGAAAATGCAGTGGGTGAGTGATCACCACATTGAATTTTTCCTGCCCACAGACCAGGAGATTCCCGGGCGGAAAATCACGAGTCTCCAGCACAGCTGTTTCAGCTGGCGCAGTGGGTCTCCACACAAAAACTCACACAAATCGGGGTGCTGTTTCAATTGGCGACTGAAACGCCTGGGAGACAGAGTCGCCCATTCAACTGAAAAAAAGGGGGCTGAAACAGGGAGCCAGGTAATCTGGCTCAGCTGGTCCTACCCCCACAAAGACCAGCAATCTGAAACACTCTGGATTGAGAGTTTCACAGCAAGCAGAGCTGGACCCAAGATGGTCCAGCTCTGATGAGGGAAGGGCGTCTGCCATTACTGAGGCAGTCCACTACCAAGGCAGTCTGCCATTACTGAGGGAGTCCGCCATTACTGAGGCAGTCCACCATTACTGAGGCAGTCTGCCATTACCGAGGCATCTGCCATTACAGAGACAGTCTGCCATTACTGAGGCAGTCCACCATTACCGAGGCAGTTCTAACTATATCCCTATAAACAAAACTGTAAAGAAATTCACACAGCAGCTGGGCAGAGTCCACGGCAGCTCAGCAATGCCTCTGCTGGTAGACTGTGACTAGGCAACCTCCTCGCTGGGTAGGGCATCTCTGAAAAAAGGCAGCAGAATGACAGGAATTTACAAATAAATCCCCACCTCCCTGGGACAGAGCACTTGGGAAAAAAAGGCAGTTATGAGTTCCGCTGCAGCAGACTTAAACGTACCTGCCCAGCAGCTCTGAACAGAACAACAGAGCTCACAGCTCAGCACTTGAGCTCCTATGAGGGACAGACTGCCTCCTCAAGCAGCTCCTCGACCCCCTTATAACCAGAGAGACACCTCATAAAGGAGAGCTCAGGCTGACATCTGGCGGGTATCCTTCTGGGACAAAGATAACAGAAGAAGATAGTGGCAGCAACCCTTACTGTTATGCAGCTGCTGCAGGTGATCCCCAGGCAAGAAGGGTCTGGAGTGGACCCCCAGTAGTCCTATAGCAGGGAGGCCTGACTGTTGGAAGGAAAACTAAGAAGCAGAAATAACTTCATCAGCAACTAAAAGAATGTCCACTCAGAGACCCCATCTGAAAGTCACCAACCACAAAGACCACAGGTAGATCAATCCACAAAGATGGGGAAGAAACCAGGCAAAAAGGATGAAAAACCCAAAACCAGAACGCCTCTTCTTCTCCAAGGGATTACAACTCCTCACCAGCAAGGGAAGAAGGCTGGATGGAAAATGAGTCTGATGAATTGACAGAAACAGGCTTCAGAAGGTGAATAATAACAACCTTCTCTGAGCTAAAAGATCATGTTCTAACCCAATGCAAAGAAATGAAGAACCTTGAAAAAAAGTTTTGACGAAATGCTAACAAGAATGGACAACTTAGAGAGGAATATAAATGAATTGATGGAGCTAAAAAACACAACATGAGAACTTTGCGAAGCATGCACAAGTTTCAGTTGCCAAATTGACCAAGCAGAAGAAAGGATATCAGAGATTGAAGATCAACTCAATGAAATAAAACAAGAAGGCAAGATTAGAGAAAAAAGAGTAAAAAGAAATGAACAAAGCCTCCAAGAAATATGGGATTATGTGAAAAAACATAATGTACGTTTGATAAGTGTACCTGAATGTGACGGAGAGAATGGATCACAGCTGAAAAACACTCTTCAGGATATTACCCAGGAGAACTTCCCCAACCTAGCAAGGCAGGCCAACATTCAAGTCCAGGAAATACAGAGAACACCACAAAGATATTCCTCAAGAAGAGCAACCCCAAGGCACATAATCATCAGATTCATCAAATGAAGGAAAAAATGCTAAGGGCAGCCAGAGAGAAAGGTCAGGTTACACACAAAGGGAAGCACATCAGACTCACAGTGGATCTCTCAGCAGAAACCCTATAAGCCAGAAGACAGTGGGGGCCAATATTCAACATCCTTAAAGAAAAGAACTTTCAACCTAGAATTTCATATGCAGCCAAACTAAGCTTCATAATCAAAGGAGAAATAAAATCCTTTATGAGCAAACAAGTGCTCAGGGATTTCATCACCAGGCCTGCTTTACGAGAGCTCCTGAAAGAAGCACTAAACATAGAAAGGAACAACCAGTACCAGCCACTCCAAAAACGTACCAAATGGTAAAGAGCATCGAAACAATGAAGAAACTGCATCAACTAATGGGTGAAATGGCCAGCTAGCATCAAAATGGCAGGATCAAATTCACACATAACAATATTAACCTTAAATGTAACTGGGCTAAATGTCCCAATCAGAAGACACAGACTGGCAAATTGGATAAAAAGTCAAAACCCATTGCTGTGCTGTATCCAGGAAACCCATCTCACATGCAAGGATACACAAAGGCTCAAAATAAAGGGATGGAGGAAGATCTACCAAGTGAATGGAGAGCAAAAAAACGGAGTTGCAATCCTAGTCTCTGATAAAATAGACTTTAAACCAACAAA
>CAUYLG010072921.1:0-13073 GCA_963573385.1 Cacajao melanocephalus
ACCACAGTGATCCTCATGTTGAATCCCATGATCTACAGTCTGAGGAACAAGGATGTGAAAGAGGCCATGACAAAAGTGATCAGCAGATCATGTTAGACAAAATAAAATCAAATTTGAATTAATTTTGCCTTCTATTATTTGCTTGGAGAAAGGTTATTTCCTAGTACCTAGGAACATTAAGAAAGATACTCCGTAGGTTGAAAAGAAAAGTAAATGTGATGCAAATTGAGAAAATATAAGGTAGAATGAATCATTTCTGTTGATGTGAGTAGTGGAGATTAATTAAAAATGAACAAATAATAGAGAAGATGATGTGTGACAAAGTTCCTAGGTGTGCCAATGGAAATTGCTCAAATACCTAGCTGCAATGAAAAGACTTTTTCTTATTCAAAAGTGAAGTTGATTAATTTAGGAAATATTTATTTGCTTACTTAAAAACAAATTTTGGGCCAAAGAAAACCCCCCAAAACCTGAAATTGTTTATTGTTTAATGCTTCTTTCATTCTATGGGATTGGGTCTGTTCAGAGACTGCTACTTTGAAAATAGCAATGTAATTGTATTTCATGCTTTTTAACTTTTTGGTGTTTCTTACGAAACACAACACGGTAAGTGTCTCTCTTTCACAGATCACAGTAACTACTGTGTTTCAGTTCTAAGACTGCCAGTCACCAGACTGTGCTTTGCAGTGGCCAGTGGCTTCACTCTGACTGAAAAGTAGGAAAATGAGTGGAAGATGGTGTCATTGTAAAAGCATGGCTCTCCAAATTCCACAGAATAAATTCCATTCACACTCATGTGGGATATCTGGTACACCTGTGACCAAGATATGATGTTTACATATTCTAGTTAACCTTTGCATTTGAAATAAATTCAGTATTTATGATACACTATTTGTTGTTATCAATAACATTTTCAGATATAATAGTAGAAAAATAATTTGACATCTCTCTTGCACCTTATTTCATGAAGTATAAGGATGAAGCTGCAACTCATTTCATCAAAGTCTATATCCTCAAACCAAATAAATATATATCACCTTCTGTTTTGATGCAAACAATAGCTAAAGAAATTTATATATTTTGAATTCTACATTTAAATAATTAAAAATTATCTGCAAAGATGTGAATACAAAACAAGATTGGTGCCATCTGAGAAAAAAGCATTCTTTTTTATTTAGCTTATAAGTTCAAGGGTACATGTGCAGGTTTGTTAGATAGGTAAACTTTGTCATAAGGGTTTGTGATACAGATTATTTTGTCACCCAGGTACTAAACCTAGTACCCATTAGTTATTTTTCCTGATCTTCTCCCACCTCCCAACCTCTACCCTCTCATAGGCCTCCATGTGTGTTGTTCCCCTCTATGCGTCCATGTGCCCTCATCATTTAGCTCTCACTCCTAAGTGAGAACATGAAGTATTTGGTTTTATGTTCCTGCATTGGTTTGCTAAGGATAATGGTCTCTAGCTCTATCTATGTTCTCATTTAAAGGACAAAATCTCTTTTTTTTTCCTTATGGCTGCATAGTATTCAAAGGTATACATTTTCTTTATGCAGTCTATCACTGAAGGGCTTTTAGGCTGATTACATGTGCTTGCTACTGTGAGTAGTGCTGCAATGAATATACGCGTGCATGTTTCTTTATAGTAAAACAATTTATATTCCTTTTGGCATATACCCAGGAATGGAATTGCTGGATATTTCTGTTTTGAAATCTTTGAGGAACCACCACACTGTCTTCCACGGTGGTTGAACTAAGTTACATAAGTTCAAGGAGCATATGAAAAAGTTCAACATCACTGATCATTAAATAAATGGAAATCAAAACCACAATGAGATACCATCTCACACCAGTAGGAATGGCTATTATCAAAAAGCCCCCACCCCTAAAAAAATCAGATGCTAGTAAGGTTGTAAAGAAAAAGAAATGTTTATATGCAATTGGTGGAACTCTAAAAAAGTGTTCTTCTTTGTCCATTATTGAATTTTATTTACCTCAAGAGAAACCACAAAACCAATGAACTGATTTCAACATGCATGCACATAAATCATCGGCAACATTTTAAAACCTTTTGTACATATAAACAAACTGCTAATTCACATTCAAATGTAGTATTACTGTGTCTCTGTCTGAAAGGTGTTAAACCTTGAGAGATTTTTAATATGTAAGGTACATGAAATTCTTTTGGAATTACTCCAAAGTTAAAAGTAATTTATTTTGGCAATAAAAACATTGATTTGCCCTTTTTGAGGAACCCTTGATATGCCAAATTAGTTTTTTATTATTAATAAATTTCAAAATATATTTTGAAAGCATTCTATCACTTGTAGGGTGTTGGCAGGTAAATTTGAACTATCTTTGTTATCTCTTTAAAGGTGAAATGCGTTTTCTGTTTTTCATTTGGAGAGTTAGTTTAGTGTTACATAAAGAATAATGAGTCAAGGTCAGTGGTCAAATTACGTTTCTGGTTTCAGTTTCCAAATTTCAAGTGAATTTGTGGATGACCTTGGACAAGTCACATTTTGTCACCCATCTAATTACTTTTGAGGTTGTAAATTTTGATCCCATTGCCATTTCTGCCTAATAATTTTCATGAGTCTCCTTTCTTTGGCAGAGCTTAATGTGATTTTTCCATTTGAACTTCAAGATATTTCTGGAAAACACTTTTAAAAATAGATAGTATTGTCACACTTATTTCTACATCTATCAGCTTAATGATATTTAAGCATTTCCAACACCAACATCTAATCAGGAAGCTAAGTTTTCTTTCTCTGTTTCTCTTCTGTATTTCTCTCTCTCTCTCTCTCTCTCTCACACACACACACACACTTTCTTCTTTTCCAGTCTACATTTTCTTGAGATATTGTATATAAAGTCAAAATTCCCTAGTGTCAAACTCATCTAATAAACTTTCTCAATAGTAGGGTCTGGTGGGGGGTGGCCAAGGGAGGGACAGCAGGGGGAGAAATCCCAGATGTAGGTGACGGGGGATGGAGGCAGCAAACCGCATTGCCATGTGTGTACCTGTGCAACAATCCTGCACGATCTGCATATGTACCCCAGAACCTAAAGTATAATAATATATATATATTATTGTATTTTTATAACATATGTATATACATAAAATACAAAAATTAGCTGGGTGTGGTGGCATGCACCTGTAGTCCCAGCTACTTGGAAGGCTGAGACAGAAGAATGGCTTGTATCGAGGAGAAGGAGGTTGCAATGAGCCGAGATGGTGCCACTGCACTCCAGCCTGGGTGACATAGCGAGACTCATCTCAGAAAACAAAACAAAGCCAAACATAAAAAACAAAAAACAAAAAACAAAAAAACACAGGCAGTAAATACAATTAATGAAGACTCTGTATTTTGAACTCTGAGAACACCACAACTTCTTAGAGACTGCTGGTTTTCTGCAATTAGCAACATGAGTCCTGACTCAAGGAAGTTGCTCTCCAGTCCAGACTAGCAAAAGATAGAGAGAGAATGGGCTCTGCAGAAGGCACATCCAGACAAGCCATGATTCATGCCACCTGCAGCCACACGGGTGTCAATACCAAGAACTTGCCATATGTCATCAAGAGTGTGTTAAATGAAACCTTCTCAAGAGTTATTCTTTTGTGCTCTGTCCAAATCTGGAGAAGCCTTCCAAATACTGTTAAAGATTGCTATCTTGAGCATATTAAAAAAATAAAAAAAATAGGTAAGAAGAAATTTATAAATTCTGGGTACTTTGACACCCAAAAACTTTGCCCAAGCACAATTCTGCTCATAATTTTCCAGACTAAATTGATGAAGTATACATTTTAGAGTTTATATAATCTAAGTTTGCATCCACACTCTTTGGCTTGATAGTATCTAAACTTGCCACTACCACATGTTCTTACTTAAAGTGGGAGCTAAACAGCAAGAACACATGGACACATAGAGGGGAACAACAGACGCCACGGCCTACTTCTGAAAGGAGGGTGGGAGGAGGGAGAGGAGCAAAAAAATACCTATCATGTGCTATGCTTATTAGTTGGTGATGAAATAATCTGCACCCCAAGCCTCAGTGACACCCAGTTTGTCTATATAACAAACCTGCACATGTACCCCTAAACCTAAAATTAAAAAAGGAAAAACTTAACATCACAGTTTTTTGTTTTTGTTTTTTTTTGAGATGAAGTCTTGCTCTGTCTCCCAGGCTGTAGTGGAGTAGCATGATCTTGGCTCACTACAACCTCTGCCTCCTGGGTTCATGCGATTCTCTCACCTCAGCCTGTCAAGTAATTAGAATTACAGGAACCCACCATTATGCCTGGCTAATTGTTATATTTTTATAGAGATGAGGTTTCACCATGTTAGTCAGGATGATCTTGAACTCCTGACCTCAGGTGATCCACCTGCCTCGGCCTCCCAAAATGCTGGGATTATAGGCAAGAGCCACCAAACCTGGCACATCATACTTATTTCACATAGAAATACTTTTCTCCTTCAATGTAAAGATAATATTAATCACAACCCTAAAGAAGTGATAAGATAATACCAATAAACTGTTCAGAGGTAAAACTGCACAAATAATGACAGCTTTTGTGTGCCTCACATACAACAGGCATTGGGAAGAGAGTTATCCCTATATTATTCTAAAATCATCTCAACAAAAATGTAAAATAATAGTTTCTGTATTCTACAGATGAGTACTTTGAGACTCAGAAGTACATTCCTTGTTCAATGTGACATAATGAAAATGGTATAGCAAAGGTATAATTCCAGACCTATCTGACTTCAGTAATGATTTCTACTTGTAGTCATTCTGCTAATGATTTATACTTTGAGTATCCGACATCTAAACACAACCATGAGATGCATGGGACATGCATTGGTATGATCATCTATCCTGACAGATGGAGCTTTTTAGAACAGTTGTTTAACCAGAAAGAAAGGGAATCACTGAAATTTTATATAATGTAAACGAATATTTAGCCGAAATGCATGCTTGTCAATGTGTAAATAAAAGAGGACAGAACCCATGTGAAAGTGAGAGATAAGATAATATTATGATCAAGAATTTTGGTCTATTTTATTTAAAAATTTTTCTTCTCATCCATGCTCCTTAACTGCTTCTACACCTGAGCTGTGTATAGAATTTTACTTATTATTCCTGTCATAATTACCTGGAGAGTCCTTTAGGGAGATGATCCCAGTGTTCCTATGTTTAAGATACTATTATAAATAGTGAGAAGTTACCATTTGCTACTCTCTGTGCTGAAGGTAGGTCTGCAAGTTCTTCACTTTTTGCAATAGAGATTGATGAATCAAATCTTTTAGTTTCACTCTCTGTCTTGAAGAGGAACCTAATACATTATTCACAGTCTTATTTGTTATCAGAGTATTTTCTTCTATGATATTATATTACTGAGAACAACTTTTTATACTTCTATCCCTGGTTAATTCAAAACTTTGTAAGAATGAGCTTATTATAATGCAGATTTGCAAAACTCTTTATTTCATTTTTGTCTTCTCATTAACCTTTACAAACAAAAACTATTAACTTTCATAATATTGTTTAAATATATATGTGAATTGAGTTGGGGATATAGGGTCAGAGGGCATGATTGGTCCAATAATTTATATCTTCACTGTTGTCTTCATGGATAATTCCTAAAATATTAATAGAAATGAATTTTGGTTTTTACTTATAAATTATAATTTCAATCTTCTTGATTATTTTGATAGATGATACACATTTAGGTATTAAATTTTTACTTTCCCGGAAATCATTGTCATTGATCCTGGGATGATGAAATCACCTCAACTTGGAGAAGTAGAGAGTTGCAATGATCTACTATCTTAGTGGTCCAGGCTGCTCTGGATAACCAAAACTCTTAAAAGTCTATAAAAGATGAACTATTAAAGAGATAATTTCCTCCCATTGTGCAGAATGAGCAAACTGAATTTTAAATGAAATGTAATGGTAGAAGAGGCTATCAAAGAGGCAGCAATAGAAGATTATTAAACACACAACACTGAAGTAATTTTTTTTAATCCCATTCCTGCTAATTAGTAGACTTCTGATCCAGGGAGACTTTCTTAATGTCTCAGTGTTTAGCTTCCTAATTTGTAAAATGGGCATGCAAATTAAACCTGTTTTGTAGAATGTTTGCATGCCAGAGTTTTCATGAACATTCAATAGCAGTTAGCTATTCTTAAATATATTACAAGGCTGGACCTGTTGCCTTCCAGAAAAATATTTCTTAGAGAGTTTAAATAATTCTGGATTATTGTATTATGTGAAGTGCATCTAGAGATCAGGGCATGTAGAAATCATACCTAGAACGATTTCTGAATTTCTGTTAAATGTAACTACTAAGCAAGACAGTCTCAAGAATTTCAAGGTAAACAAAACACACTAATATTAGGTTGGTGCAAAAGTAATTGCGGTTTTTGCCATTGAAAGTAACGGCAAAACCCACAATACTTTTGCACCAACCTAAATATTAAAATGCAAATGATTTTATGTAAAATAAGAAAAATACACCACACAGTGACTGAAACAAAATGAAGCAGTGTTAGTTTATGTCTCTTAGATGCCTCGATGCTTTATTTCATATATTTTATGCTTAACACAATAACATACACTAACCTAAGTCAAATTCTACTAATGAGAGGAAATCAGTGGAGATTAGAAATTTTTACATAGGAAAATCTCTGACCACAGCATCTGCAGCTCTTTACCTATTTTGACATTTATGATGAGCCAAAAACGTGAAACTACAATCATGGACATCTAGAGCAAAAAGGGAACTTAGATCAGACCTAAAACTGCAATGTCTATTATGTTATGTATTCAGTTCATTTTACATATAGTATACTTAAACCCTGCATTATACATTTTTCAAAGTATACAATGCTTTTAAATTATTTGAATTAAAATAAGGACAAATGCAACTCAAAGTTTCAAGAATAAAACAAATCCATTTACCTTCTTTTTAAAAAAATATTCTTCATAGGCAACACAGACTTGGTCTATACTAAGGCAATGCCTAATTTCACGGATGTGACAGAGTTTATTCTCTTGGGGCTGACATGTCGTCAAGAGCTACAGGTTCTCTTCTTCGTGGTGTTCTTAGTGGTTTACATGCTCAGTCTGTTTGGAAATACTGGTATGATCATTTTGATCAGCATCAGTCCTCAGCTTCAGAGCCCCATGTACTTTTTCCTGAATCATCTGTCTTTTGTGGACGTGTGCTTATCCTCCAATGTTACCCCCAAAATGCTGGAAAACTTACTATCAGAGACAAAAACCATTTCGTATGTGGGGTGCTTGGTGCAGTGCTACTTTTTCATTGCCCTTGTCCATGTGGAGGTCTATATCCTGGCTTTGATGTCCTTTGACAGGTATATGGCCATCTGCAACCCTCTGCTTTATGGCAGTAAAATGTCCAGGACTGTGTGTGTTCAACTCATCTCTGTGCCTTATGTCTATGGATTCTTTGTCAGTCTAATATGCACATTATGGACTTATGGCTTGTACTGCTGTGGAATCTTTGAAATCAATCACTTCTATTGTGCAGATCCCCCCCTCATCAAGATTGCCTGTGGGGGAGTGCACATCATATAAATCACAATGATTGTTATAGCTGGAATTAACTTCACATATTCCCTCTCAGTGGTCCTCATCTCCTACATTCTCATTGTAGTAGCTGTGCTACGCATGCACTCTGCCAATAGCAGGAGGAAGGCGTTCTCCACCTGTGGGTCCCACTTGATGGCTGTTTCTCTGTTTTATGGGACTCTCATCTTCATGTATCTCAGGAGACCCACTGAAGAATCTGTAGAGCAGGGGAAAATGGTGGCTGTGTTTTACACCACAGTAATTCCCATGTTGAATCCCATGATCTACAGTCTGAGAAACAAGGACGTGAAAGAAGCAGTCAACAAAGCAATCACCAAGACATTCATGAGGCAGTAAAACTGCAGTGGATATTGTTGTCCTTATTATAAATAGGATCCTATTATAAATGGTCACATGTAAAAGTCCTAGCTCAGACAGCACTATGTAAAGGTAATTCTTTCATACATTAAGAGGTTCAATATAACAGAGTGATGCTTTGCCTTATGTATGGACTCCAAATGCTAAGCATATTTTCTCCTACATGGGTGCCCATATTATAAAAGATTACATGGTGTTCATTCACAATTTGCTTAAAATTGGGCTGAGTATAGTCACTGGAGGAACTGACAAATAAGTGTAGATATATACATGTTAAGTTGGAGGTTCACTTGTTAGTGTTGGATGTTATTTCCCAGATTATTTTATACATCTTCATGCACCTCAAACTAGATTTCATGTGAAAGATATAAACTCCCAGAAAAAAGTCAACACTTCATTTATTTTTCATGACCATAGAATACTGATGAACCATTTACCTAAAAAGTGTTGAAAATTTTGAAAATGCAATTATACTTAGAATTTTAAACTAGTATCTTAATATAATCCTGTTTGTCATCATTTTGCGTAATTTGATAGTTAATAATGTTTTGTTTCAATGGTTTGTTTTCTTACCCTAACTTTAATGCTTGATGGGTACTCATTCACACATTTTCTGATGTTAATAGGGTGAACTCTCTCTGACAAAATATTTTCCTGCCCTTATCATAATGGAAATATGAGCCAATATAAATTTTCTGACACAAAGTCTGAGCTTTGACAATACTATATTGTCCCATTAAATAATTGGTTGATAATATGATTTGAAACTTTTCTTTGCTTCCAGCTCCTTTTCACTAAAACTTAATTCTTTGACTCTGTATATAGCAACTTAAATCAAGCTTTTAGTGTCTAGAGTTGATGAACCAGGTAAGAAGCACTGTTCACCTAAATGCTGCTGAACTGAGCATGTATTCAAATGTGACCAACAGAGTTCTAAATTGTGTCCCATTTGGGCCTGCTTAAAAATCTTTAAAGGCTCACTGTCTAGATTGGTGCTTCCATAGCTTACTTGTTCTACATTATATTCTTGCTACAGATAACCATGGAAAATTTTTTACCCAGGTGACTCTTGCTAAGCTAATTTCATAAAGGTAAGTGTAAGATAAAGGTGACTGCTGATGAGTTAGTTTATTTGGGATGTGATAATCCAACTACAGGGGTGCACAATTCAACTAGTACGTACAAGTTGACTCTGAGAAGTAAAATATAGTTATAGTAATGCTTCTAGGAAGATGGACTAATTCAAACACAGAAAGCATTGTTGTTCATGCAAATTTACCATGGTTCACTTTCCTAGTAACTAGGAATGGATCTGAGTAAAGGTAGGTGGGATACATACTCTCATAAATTTACATTCTGACAGTAAAATACGAAAATTTGTTTCTAAAACCACCCAAAATCGCTTCTAAAAAGTCAGGATGAGGTACAAAATGTAGGGCTACTCAAGCAACAACTGTTTTTACAGAAATGGGCTTCACAATCTGACATTCTAAGGCCATATTTTTTGTGATCCTTATGGCAGAGCTATTCCTTATTCTCCACTATTTCATTTTCCCTTTAGACATAAAAGTCTGGCTGTCCAGCTGTACGTCAGAGTTGTAATCTCTCCTTATTATCCTGATATACATTTTTGGGGACTTTGTTTTTTTTTTTTAACAACTTAAACAGCATACATTTATTATTTTGGAATTACCGTCAGTTATGAGTTTAGGTAAAGATTAAATGGGCCTGCTGCTCAGGGTCTCCCCAGGCAGAAATCAATTTCTTGGTCAGGTCTGTTGTTCCATCTGAGACTCTGGATCCTCTTTCCAGTTAATAAATGTGTTTCTGAATTTAGTTTCTTGCAGTTATAGGATTGATGTTTTCTTTTTTAAAAAAATTCAATTTTTATCGTATTTATTATATTATATTATGTTATATGATGCTGAGACTTGTGATACAAATGATCTCATCACCCAGGTAGTGAGCATAGTACAGAACAGTTAGTATTCCAGTCCTTGCCCCACTGTTTTCACCCCACTATAATAGTCTCCAGTGTCTATTGTTCCCATTTTTTTGTCCACAAGTACCCAATGTTTAGCTCCCACTCATAAGTGAGAATATATTGTATTTTGTTTTCTGTTCCAGCATCCATTTACCTAGGATTATGTCCTCCAGCTGCATTCACGTTACTGAAAAGGACATGATTTCATTCTTTTTTAAGACTGTGTAGTATTCCATGGTGCATATGTACCACATTTTCTTGGTGACAGTGTATATTTACCACATCCAGAAAAACAATTTGACCACTGACCTTAACTAATAATTCTTTATGTAACACTAAACTAACTCTCCAAAAAAATAAATAGAGGCTGAGCATGGTGGCTCACGCCTGTAATCCCAGAACTTTGGGAGGCTGAGGTGGGAGGATCATGAGGTCAGGAGTTTAAGATCAGCCTGACCAACATGGTAAAACCCCATCTCTACCAAACATACAAAAAAATAGCTGGGCATAGTGGCACACGCCTGTAATCCTAGCTATTTGGAAGGCTGAGGCAGGAGAACTGCTGATCCCAGGAGGCAGAGGTTGCAGTGAGCAGAAATCAGGCCACTGCACTCCAGCATGGCAACAGAGCAAGATTCTATCTAACAAGAAAAAATAAAAAGGAGAATAAATAGAAAACACATTTCACCTTTGGAAAAAAAGAGGTAACAAAGATGGTTCAAATTTACCTGCCAACTCGCTGCAAGTGATAAAATATAAAATGCTTTCAGAACATATTTTGAAATTTATTAATAATAAGAAACTAATTTGGCATATCAAGAGTTTCCCCCAAATGGCAAATAAATGTTTGTATTGCCAAAAAATATTACTTTTAACTTTGAAGTAATTCCAAAAGAACCTTGTGTACCTTAGATATGAAAAGTCTATAGAAGTTTAACGATTTTCAACCAAAGACACAATAACACTATAACTGAATCTAAATTAGCAATTTGTTTGTGTATGCAAAAGGTTTTAAAATGTTGCCCATGATTTATGTGTATGTATGTAGAAATGAGTTCGTTGCATTTGTGGTTTCTTTTGAGGTTAATAAAATTCAAAAATGGACAGATAAAAATGCCTTGTTACACTTCCACCACCAGAGCACAAACATTTCTTTTTCTTCACAATCTTACCAGCATCTGATATTTTTTGCATTTTTGATAATGACCATTCTTACTGGTATGAGATGGTATCACACTGGGCTTTTGATTCACATTTTTTAAATTATCGGTGATGTTGAGCTTTTTCATATGATTCTTGGCCTCATATATTTTAGTTCAACCCCTGTGGAAGACAGTGTGGTGATTCCTCAAAGACCTCAAAACAGAAATACCCAGCAATGGAATAAAAATTGTTCTACTATAAAGACACATGCACATGTATATTCATTGCAGCACTGCTCACAATAGCAAACACATGTAATCAACATAAAAGCCCATCAGTGATAGGCTGCATAAAGAAAATCTACATATACACCATGGATTACTATGCATCCATAAGAAAAAAATGGCATCTTGTCTTTTTTAAGAACATAGATGGAGTGGGAGACCATTGCCCTTAGCAAATTAATGCAGAAATAGAAAACCAAATACTTTAGGTTCTCACTTGCAAGTATGAGTTAAATGATGAGAGCACATGGACGCATAGAGGGGAACAACACACATGGAGGCCTATGAGAAGGTAGAAGTTGGGATGAGGGAGAGAATCAGGAGAAATTACTAATAGGTGCTAGGCTTCGTAGCTGGGTGACAAAATAATCTGTACCACTAACCCCTATGACACAAGTATTCCTATATAACAAACCTGAACATGTACCCTAGAACTTAAAATAAAAGCTAAATAAAAAAGAAGAATGCTTTTTTTTTCTCAGATGGCACCAACTTTGTTTTATATTCTTATCTTTGCAGATAATTTTTAATTATTTAAATGTAGAATTCAAAATGTATAAATTGCATTTCTTAGCTATATACTGCTTGCATCAAAACAGAAGGTGATTATATATTTATTTATTTGGTCTGAGGACATAGACTTTGATGAAATAAGTTGCAGCTTCATCCTTATGCTTCATGAATAAGGTGCAAGAGTGATGTCAATGTTCCCATTATTATGTCAGAAAACGTTATTGATAGCAACAAATAGTGCATCCGAAATACGGAATTTATTTGAAATGCAAAAGTTGATTAGAATATGTAAGTGCCATATCTTGGTCACAGGTGTACCAAATATCCCACATGAGTGTGAATGTAATTTATTCTGTGGAATTTGGAGAGCCATGCTTTTACAATGACACTATCTTCCACTAATTTTCCCACTCTTCAGAGTGAAGACACTGGCCGGGGCAAACCACAGTCTGGTGACTGGCAGTCTTAGAATTGAAACACAGCAGTTACTGTGATCTGTGAAAAAGAGACACTTACCCTGTTGTGTTTCTTAAGAAACACCAAAAAATTAAAAAGCATGAAATACAAAAGTATTGCTGTTTTCCAAGTAGCAGTCTCTGAACAGACTCAACACCATAGAATAAAAGAAGCATTAAACAATAAACAATCTCATAAGCATTAGTGAGACTGCTATGTTATGTCATTATATTGGAAAACCAAATTAAATATTTTGAGGTTTTTTTCTGCCCCAAATTTGTTTTTAAATGGGCAAATAAGTATGACCTAAATTCATGCAACTGCACTTTTGAATAAGAAAATGTCTTTTCATTTCAAATTTGAGCATTTCCATTAGTATACATAGGAAATTTGGCACACATCACTGTTTCAATTAATTAATTTATTCATATTTAATTAATCTCCATACTCACATCAACAGAAATGATTCATTCTACCTTATATTTTCTCAATTTGCATCACATTTATTTTTCTTTTCAACCTACGGAGTATCTTTCTTAATGTTCCTAGGTACTAGGAAATAACCTTTCTCCAAACAAATAATAGAAGGCAAAATTAATTCAAATTTGATTTTATTTTGTCTAACATGATCTGCTGATCACTTTTGTCATGGCCTCTTTCACATCCTTGTTCCTCAGACTGTAGATCATGGGATTCAACATGAGGATCACTGTGGT